>BLSH010009475.1:2605730-2635894 GCA_018402905.1 Glandirana rugosa | reverse complement strand
AAAAACTTGTTATTACACAGTGAATGTCGTTGTCGACCTTGGACCGGGATAAGATTATTGTTCAAAAATCATTGCCTACTCCTATAGGGCCAGGTTCCAGCTGTTGCTGTAAGTGACACATTATTGTTCAAAAATTATCTCCTAGTTCTAAAGGGAGAGCTTCCAGCTGTTGGTGTGAGTGGTGCATTTCATGCACCAAAATAAAAAGTCTGGCTATGTTGGTGTTTTCAAAAAAAGAAAGAAGGTATTAATTGGTATTAATAAATACTTACATAGGGCTACATAGTACATTTGCGGGCACAATGAGGAGAGCAAATAAGGGGCGTGGTCATGGTGCTGCTGGTGATGCTGGTGCTGCTGGTGTTGGTGGTGTTGGTGAACCTCCTGTTGCAAGGAGAGGATGTGGTTGAGGTGCGCCAGCTACACGCACAAGGGAAACACCTTCCTCAGGTAGCCAACAGAACCTTCACCTGTATATGGTAGGCCCGAATGCCCCTCAACGATTGGTGAGGCCAGAACAAGTACAGGCGATAGTAGATTGGGTGGCTGACCATGCCTTCAGTTCCTTCACATTGTCTCCCTCCCGGTCCCTTGATGAAAGCTCAGAGTTGGCACCTGAACCCCATGGACATCTGTCTATCACCTCAGCCCCTTGTAAATTAGCCAAGCAGTCTGAGCCCCAAGTCCTGCAAGAGACTTTTTGATGACTCTCCTGGCGTGCTTTCCGTGGGCCATCCATATAGCGCTGCCCCAGAAGTGGAAGACATTGAGTGCACCGATGCCCAACCACTTCTGTTGCAGGATGAGGACATGGAAACACCAGCGCAGCACATTTCTGATGATGACGAAACACAGGTGCCATCTGCTGCATGACCCTCATGGAATGAGGGTCATGCGAGTGACGGGTGCAGTTTGGAGGAAGAGGTGCAGGTCGCACAGAGGCACCAGCACAGCAAAAGAGGAAGCAGGTTGCAAAAGCGGAGCGAGCGTCCCCTAGACACTATGCCTGCTACTACCCACCACACCCAGGGACCTAGCACACCAAAGGCAGCTCAAAGGCCTTCCCCCGCGTGGCAGTTCTTCAGACAATGTGCTGACGACAAGACAAGAGTGGTTTGCAAGCTGTGCAATAATAGCCTGAGCCGGGGCATAAATGTTCTCAACCTGAGCACAACCCCCATGACCAGGCATCTAAATTCAAGGCTCCTGCTTTCTCTTCTGCTGCTGCCTCAGCCTCTTCCTCCACCTCTACAGTGACAGTGTCACCTGCCACCCAGCAAACAGACGATATGAGAGCAACGCCACCATGTCCGCCACCATCCCCAAGCATTTCCACATGGTCCCATGGAAGCCTACAGCTGCCCATCTCCCAAACCCTGGAGAGAAAGAGGAAGTACCCCCCTACCCACCCGCGATCCCTGGCCCTGAATGCCAGCATTTCAAAATTTCTGGCCTTTGAAATGCTGTCATTCCGTCTGGTGGACACGGACAGTTTCAAAAACCTGATGGCGGTGGCTGTCCCACAGTACTTGGTACCCAGCCGCCGTTACTTTTCCAGGCAAGCCATCCCTTCCCTGCACAAACAAGTCGGGGACAAGATCAGGTGTGCACTGCGCAACGCCATCAGTGGCAAGGTCCACATAGCCACTGATACATGGACCAGTAAGCACGGGCAGGGACGCTATATCTCGCTTACTGCACACTGGGCAAATGTAGTGGCGGGTGGGCCTGAGCCGGCTAGCCATTTGGCGCATGTCCTTCCACCACTGAGGATTGCAGGGCATTTCTCTTTGCCTCCTGTTGCCTCCTCCTCCTACTGCGCTTCCTCCTCCTTTGTCAGCAGCCCGCCAAACAAACAGCACCACCAGCCGATAGACAACGTCTTAGCAGGAGGCAGCATTTCAGCAACATGGTGCAAGAGTATGTGTGCACACGCCTACACGTACTGACTGATGGGTCTGCCCCATTCAACTTCTGGGTCTGCAAATTGGGCAAATGGCCTGAGCTTGCCCTTTATGCCTTGGAGGTGCTGGCCTGCCCTGCAGCCAATGTATTGTCTGAACGGGTGTTTAGCACAGCAGGAGGCGTTATCACAGACAAGCGCAGCCGTTTGTCCACAGCCAACGTGGACAAGCTAACCTTTATTAAAATGAATCAGGCTTGGATCCCACAAGACTTGTCTGTACCTTGTGCAGAATAAACATTTAGACCGGACTCACACAGCCATTCGTATACTTGTTTTTTTGAATAGGCCTCAATATTTTTGGGGCTACCCCAATTATAAACAAACAAAAAAAAACAGTGTTGGCTACCTCCTCCTCCACCTTGACCACCGCCACTTCCACCTACACTGCCACGGTCACGACCTAGTCAATCTCTAGGCTCCTACTCCACATCCACCCCCCCATCCCATTTATTTTTTATTTGATTTTAATTTATTTTCCCTATCCACATTTTTTTGTAGGGCACTTGCCCTACTCTTACCCCCATTTTACTTCCTTTTGCAGCCCTCTAGCACTTGCCAGGACTTTGTTACAGCCATTTTTGTGCCTAAAAGTTCGGTTCCCCATTGACTTCAATGGGGTTCGGGGTCCGGGATAAAGTTCGGGCAACGTTTGGTGCCGAACCCGGACTTTTTCCTAAAGTTCGTTCGGACCCTCCGAACCCGAACGTCCAGGTGTTCGCTCAACTCTACTTACAAATCTCTCGCCTATAAAAATCTTATAAGCATAACCAAACTGGCTACAATGCTTAAACCTTCTGAAAGTAGAGCTCAACTCTTACCATTTCTCCCAATCTCCATTAGAGATAAAATGCATACATTTTATGTAAACCTAGCAGATTATTAGCTAGAGCTCGTCACTCTAAGAATAGTCTCACATCTATACAGAAGCTTAAGGGTCGAAGCACCCATCACCTCAAAGAGATATATAGGCTATTTTGCTCATTTTATGAGAAAATATATAATTTGTCCGCTTGTACCCCAGATTTGACTTAGAACGTCTTTCATGAAAAACTTGACAATTATACCTCTAAGGGCCTATTTACACTAGCAACTGCACATCTACTGCACGTTTTTTTCCTTGCACGCGTACATGCATTTGATGTGCATTTTATGTGCAGTTGACAAACATTCTTCTATCTGCATTTTTCCTATGAGGTCACTTCCATCTTCTTTCTTTCCCAGGCTTCTATGTCCACTGTGATGTGTTGCAGTGTGTTTGCATGCCTTTTTGTGCATTTGTGGTGCAGAAAAATGTTTTTACTTTTTTTGACTGCACTACAATAATGTGAACTATACCAATAAGATTGCCTTGATTTTGGATTGTCTATGCAGTTGGAGTGCAGTCAAAAATGCATCCAACTGCAGCCAACTGCATCCCACTGCCTTAGGTGTGAATGGGCCTCTTTCAACTATCCCACTCTCTAAAATGCAAGATCTGGAGCAACCTGAAACCAGTCTTCTCTCTTAAGAATAATAAAAGCCCAAGACCTGGTCATGCTACTCGGTGTCCATCAGTTTTATAAATTCTTTCATGACTCTTATCCAGATTCTTGTGAAAATATATAATACTGTCTCTCCTGTCTCCCATTTCCCGACTCAGGCACTGGAGGCAAACATTACTGTACTGCCAAAACTGGGAAAGGACCCCTCCTATTGTGGTAGCTGCTGTCCAATCTCCCTCACCAATATTGATATTTGCCTTTACTCTAAAATTATAGCCATCCACTTCCAACCATTAATCCCAGACCTGATCTATCTTGACCAGGTCGGCTTCACTCCTAGGAGAGACTCTCAGGATAATACCCTTAAAGCTGAACTATGTAAACCTATAAATTCATTAAAAATCTTCGAAATTGTATAACAAAAATGTTAAAAACCTTTAATCAACATTATAGATCCAAACATGAACCGTAACGTAATCTACCTTATCTTAGGATGAGTACTTTCAATCACTGCAGGCATTGATGACAGTCCTCCTCCAAAAAACGAAGTTCTTAACAGCACTAGTGACAGATGATGCCTAGCAAGGATCACTGTCAACCTAAGGAAACATATATAATATATTAAACCGTCAAGTATACTAATATGCATACTGGCACAAAGCATGTCCTATAGTGAAATTGCCTCACCTGCATAATCAAGGGAAATTTATCAAACCGCAAGCAGCCACAAATAGGTGCCTCAAAAAGACTCACTATGAATGCCATGGGCTCACTGCAGACCTAAGAAAGCACACATGCAACAATATGTTAAATCTACTCAAGAGTACTGTCCAAAAAGTATGCCCCACAGTGACATAGTCTCACCTTAATGCTGAATAGTTTGTTAGCACATGGCTTCCTTCCTCCTATAGGACCGCAAACTTCTGCTGCAAGCTGGCATCTATTTATCCCCCCTTCCACCACTCTGACCAATGGCATCAGCAGTGGTGCGGATGCTCAGATTCTCAGTTCGCCTTAGGCTCTGAGAACCGGAACCAAAAATGAAGTCAAACGTCACATCCGGAGTAAACCGAGCCATTGCCATGTTGGAAAAGGGTATGCCCAAAATGGAATGGGCGAAGGCAATGAAAACACCACCCTGCCCACTTTGTCAATGCAGAATTAGATATCCAGCACAACATTCCACCGTGGTGGCAGCAGATGAGAGCTCAAACAACAGTGCCATGCAGGAGAGCCCCCCCAGAGAATGAAACCTAGAAGGGCCACCCAAATGACACCCTGGGCGTCCATATGGTCACCCAATCCTATTTACATCACTAAAGGCCCCCATTCATTTAAATAGGGCTCTACACAATTAGACCCCCCAATACTGGAGCCAAATTGTGCAGTATTTGCATATATTTACACCTATTAAGGTAACTATTGATTGACTACTAAAAGAGTTAAACATGGACCTGGTGCATATAGGAAGCATGACAAAATGTATGTGATATATACAAAATGTGAAAAAATGTTTGTATATGACTGTGTTGTTTATATTCTAAAATTGCTATTTTTTGATCATAGTGACAACTATATGCAGTTTTGATTATTGAAGTCTCCCGATGAAGCCATAGCCTGGCGAAACATGTTGAGAAAATGGAGTCTACTGCATTTGTGATGGTTCGTGTTTGGATCTGTAATGATGATTAAATGTTTTTAACATTTTTTGTAATAAAATTTTGAAGATTTTTAATGAATTTTTCGGTTTGAAAATTCCTTTTTTTGCAACATAAAAATTCCACTTTCTATATCTCTTTGCAAATTTGTATAATTACGTGATGAGATGCCAATGATTCTCAGACACCCAGCAACTGCTTAAATATTTATGTAAACCTATAAACGTTGATCAAGTTAGATATAAACCTCACCTTTTAGATGATAAATTGAAAAAAAATATCTGTGATGTCACAACTCCAATTAAAAAAATGGCAGATTCTGCCGGTCCCGGAAGGAGGAGTAATGTAGGTATAAACATCACATCCTGTGTTCTCACACACAGTACAGCTACGCTTTCAGTCTTACAACATGGATGTTAAGGGGACTGGGGCCTGCCATTCAAAAAATGCCTAATGGATTTCTCATTGACAAATGACTGGTGAATGGAAAGAAAAGCATATTGAGTTAGGGTAGGAAGGCAGCAACAATTACATGTAAAACTTTTTCCTGGTGTTCATGATTCTTTTATGGAATGTGCTCAAAAGCTTCCACATTCCAGCTTGGTAAATCTTGGTTGATGCTGAAAAAGCATTTAACTGTTTACATTGGGATTTCCTCAAACTCATACTTCAGCAAATAGGTCTTGGGCCCAATATCTTGCACAAAATATCAGCCCTTTATAGTTGCCCATCAGCGAGAATTTGTTCCAATGGTCTTTTCCCATATCCTATATGGATTCATAATGGCCAGAGGTGCCCTCTCTCTTCCTTATTATTTATCCTCACCAAGGCAAATAGCATTACACCAAACTTCTGACATCCATGGTATCCATCAATACAAGCTGTCCCTCTACACAGATTACCTTCTATTATACAGTATGTCACAAACCCACATATTTCTTTTCCATTATTAGAGACAAAAAGTGTAGCTGCTGACTTTTAATAATCAGACACTTACCTGTCCCATGCTCCAGCAATGCGGCCACCCGCTGCCTCGCTCCTCTCCCCCTTCTCCGTGCGGCGCCAGCAACGTGTCCCAGAAGACCGCCAGGAAGGGGGACAGGTGAATTTCCTTCTGGCTCCACGTCACCAGGAAAGGAAGTGGGACCTGGGACCCTGTGAAAAGTTCAATTTTTGGGTGCTTTAATTGTAGACTTACAAACGGTGCACACAACTGTTTTAACCACTTGACCACTGGGCACTTAAACCCCCTTAACAACCAGACCAATTTTCAGCTTTTAGTTCTCTCACATTTTGAATGACAATTACTCAGTCATGCAACACTATACCCATATGAAATTTGCGTCCCTTTTTTCACACAAATAGAGCTTACTTTTGGCGGAATTTAATCACCGCTGGATGTTTATTTTTTGCGCTATAATTAAAAAAAGACCGAAAATTTTGTTAAAAAAATAAATTTTTCTTAGTTTCTGTTATAAAAGTTTGCAAATTAGTAATTTTTCTTTATAAATTTTGGCCAAAATGTATACTGCTACATATCTTTGGTAAAAAAAAGAACTAATAAGTGTACATTACAAGCTATGGTGCCAATTACTGAATATTGATCACACCTGATGTACTGACTGCCTATCTCATTTCTTGAGACTCTAACAAGCCAGGAAAGTACAAATACCCCCCAAATGACCCCTTTTTGGAAAGTAGACATTCCAAGGTATTTAGAAAGAGGCACAATTCATTTTTTGAAGTTGTAATTTTTTTCCCACAATTCTTTGCAAAATTAAGATTTTTTTTTTCTTTTTTTTCACAAAATTGTCATAGGTTAACAGGTTATTTCTCACACTCAGCATATGCATACCACAAATTACACCTCAAAACACATTCTACTACTCCTCCTGAGTATGGCGATACCACATGTGTGAGACTTTTACACAGCCTGGCCACATACAGAGGCCCAACATGCAGGGAGCACCATCAGGCGTTATAGGAGCATAAATTGCTCATATAATTTCTTGACTACTTCTTGCACATTTGAAGATTGGAAAACGCCCAAAAAAATGACCCCATTTTGGAAAGCAAACACCCCAATGTATATTCTAGGAGGCATAATGAGTGTTTTGAACATGTCATTTTTTCCACAAGTTTTTGGAAAATGTGGAAAGAAAATGAAAACGCATTTTTTTTTACACACAAAGTTGTCCATTTATACAATATTTCTAACACACAGCATGTACCTAGCAAAAATGACACCCCAAAATATATTCTGCTACTCCTCCCGAGTATGGCGATACCACATCTGTGACACTTTTACACAGCCTGGCCACATACAGAGGCCCAACATGTAGGGAGCACCGTCAGGTGTTCTAGGGGCATACATTTCAAATCTAATTTGACTATCTTTTACACTATTGTGAGGCACTGTGGTGGCATGGATAGGCACTGTAGTGGCACGGATGGGCAGTGTAGTGGCGAGGATGAGCAGTGTAGTGGCACGGATGGGCACTGTAGTGGCACGGGTGGGCTGAGCACGGATGGGGATGGATGAACATTAATGGGGATGACTGAGCACGGATGGGTGGGTGAGCACGGATGGGTGGGTGAGCACGGCTGGGTGGGTGAGCATGGATGGATGGGTGAGCATGGCTGGGTGGGTGAGCATGGATGGATGGCTGGGTGAGCATGAATGGATGGATGAGCATGGATGGATGGCTGAGTGAGCACGGCTGGGTGGGTGAGCACGGCTGGGTGGGTGAGCATGGATGGATGGCTGGGTGAGCGTGGATGGGTGAGGATGGATGGCTGGGTGAGCACGGCTGGGTGGGTGAGCATGGATGGATGGCTAGGTGAGCATAAATGGATGGCTGGGTGAGCATGGATGGGTGGATGAGCATGCATGGCTGGATGGGTGAGCATGGCTGCGTGAGGATGGCTGGATGGGTGAGCATGGATGGATGGATGGGTGAGCATGGATGGGGTGAGGATGGCTGGGTGGGTGAGCGTGGATGGGGTGAGGATGGCTGGGTGGGTGAGCATGGATGGGGTGAGGATGGCTGGGTGGGTGGTGAGGCTGGATGGATGGTGGGGGTTGCAGCCTGTCACTTAGCAGCGCTGTGGGCACTACACTTCGCCCACAGTGCTGCAGCACGTCCTCTCTCCCCCCTCTCCTCTCACAATGCACCAATCGGTGCAGAGAGGGGAGAGAAAAGCTTGTTTACATGTGATTTGACGGAGCAATCACGTGGTAAAAGGCCGCTCACAGCAGCCATTCACCACGATCCATGTGGGACCCGGCAGTCACAGATGTTCCCGTGTGTGCGCCCCAGGGGGGCGCGCTGGACGCACATTCATGTGAGGACGTCACTGTATGTCCTCCCAGAATTAAGCAACCACCCTGTAGCCATCATTTGACTATAGGGCGGTTGTTAAGTGGTTAAAAGAGAAGTATGGGCTTCAATGTTTTTCCCCATTTATACTTACCTAGGTGGATGCAGCATCCTTCTGTCTGTACACTGAGAATGAGGCACCGAACACTGCTGATGGCTCGGTCCTCACAGATCCCCGAGCGGAGAGCTGCTGGCTGTCAATCAGAAAGCCCTCCGCTCTGCTCCTCCATGGTCACTGGAGTGTTGAGCTGTGGAGGGGTGGGGATCGTCCATCTCAGGCTCCCAGCGGCTCACTGAGGGGCTGAGACTGCTGTCAGTCCAGGCACCTGGCGGATACTGACTCTGATTGTCATGATGACGTGGTGCCTGGCCCGACTCCTGTGACGTCAGTAGAGAGCAGACTTTAGTCCGCTCTCTGCGGAAAACTGGTTACAGGAGTGTAAAAACGGATTGCACTCCTGTGACCCATAGGAGAAATATGGCCAAACGAGCTGAGGCCATACTTTTCCTTTAAATCTTGTGACAAACCAAACGTCTCTTGGTTTGGCCTCATGAAAGCTATTAAAATGTTATTAAAGCAATGTGTAACGTTATAAGGCAGCACAAAAAGTCTAGGCTCAGAAAAGCAGTCCTATGTCAACCTAAAAACAAAGGTGGTGTAGCTCTAACCCAGATCTCCTTATATTTCCAGGCAGCCACCCTGGTAAGGATATTAGGCTGGCACTTCAGCAAATCCTCTAAACTGTGGAAAACTCACAGAAAAGTACCTACAAACCTCTCCTTCCTACCTTGAACCCATACTAAATGCAGACCCATAAGAACTATCTGTCCTTGCTAACCACTGCTACCTTACAAATCTGGGACACTTACCTGAGCAAGGGCCTACTGTGCTCTAGGCCAAGCCCCCTGACCTAATCATTTGGAAGCACTGCCTTTCCCCCCGACGCTTTACTAATCCCAATTTCTCTCTTAGAAGAGAAGTAACCACCTTCTACTATGTTATACCCTACGCAGAGAAACAATAGTCCCCCTCCCTTAGATACTCCCGACCTGTTATACCCCTTTAAGAGCTTGGATTGACTATACTTAACTGCAACACTACCTTAGGACCCTGGACTCATCGAGGACCGAACCACACAGGAACACCCGGAAGGAGGAATCCATCTTGAGGGGAAAGGACCACAGCACACCGGAGGAACGCCACTAAAGACCCCATTTACCAAAGGCGCATCACCCCTGTAGGGGTATGAAGATTCTGGTAAGTGAGGGCACATGCGGGGAGCACCAGTGAAGTCACCATCTTTTCGTGTTAGATGACACAAATGAAGTCACTGCTTGAATACAACATATGAATATTGGATATATCTGTACTTTATTCCATCCATTGGTCCACACGTTCCATATAAAACACTCAGAAGAATCCACACGTCAAGGCTTTTTGTGGAACCCCTTATTTAAGGGATGCCAACCTTTTAAAGCTTTTACGGACACCACATTCACGGACTGGACAGGAATTTATACGGACATTTCCCTGAAAGTTTTTTACCTCACAAATTTAGAATCACCCATCTATAGAGACACTTTTCTCATCTGAACACTTTTCACCTTATTGGATATATATTTAGCGTGTTGGAACATAGTTTTACGGATTTTTACTGACGTCTTATGAATAGTTTTACGGACATTTTACTGACCTGTTTTAAGATCTACTCTCTCAGCGTGTATTTTGACTTTTATATGATCATTTTAATGTATTTTACACATTTCAGATATCAGGCATAGATACCCACTTTTATATAGCGACAGCGCCATCTCCCGACTTACTGGTTTTAATTTCATTTCCTCCTCGGAGGTTATTAACTGGAGGGCAGCAGTCCATTTATATTACTAGATTTGCGTTTCTCCTAGCGCGAGACATCACACGCTATTAGGACCCTACTCATTCTGGACTCTCTGACTAGACCTCATATGGTCTACAAGATGCTACTTTCCCAGTCCACCACACTTATAACACTGATTCTCCTCCCAGCCAATCAGGAAGCGGGTCATGAGACCCGTGTCCTGATTGGCCAAAAGGAGAAGCCACCCTATTAGGCTATGTGGAGGAAGGAGGAGGAGGAAGGAGGAAACGTATGGCCAAGGAGATGCATGGGAAGCCTGACCGACAGAGCCAGGACATGGAGGAGACTGAGGGGGGAAGCTGCTGCCCTGTCTCCACCTATGGTCAGGTCCACCTACTGCCTCCCCCTCGACCGACCGATGGAGCACCAGTCACCACTGCTTACAATACTGTTTTTCCACTGTGTAAACGTGGATGTGCAGATGATTACAGATGGCTGGTACCTAGACAGATGGAGGTATATTATTCAGATACATTCTGGTATATTTTAATGAATACATAACTGGAGAAAAATAAATGGCAAAATGTAATGGTGGGTACAATGGCTAATCCTATAATTACTATACAACATTCTACTCTATAAAAAGTTTTTCACACTTACATTTTTCCATATGTCTATGCTGCATTTTTGGTAATATTTGTTGACTACACCATTTTGCAGTGTGAAAGTATTGCTTGGTACTTGGTTGCACTTACAAGTAGGGTGAAATATGTTTCCCCATTGTTGGAACAGGCTTGGTAAACAGTACAATAGTGAAAATGTGTAAAAAAGGGGAGAAGGGGGAAAAAAGGGGACTTGGTGGGACTTTATATGAGCCTACACACCACTTCTGGATACTCTCCTCCTTGTGAGGTTTCTTTTGTGCTGCTGCTCCACCCTCTGGGTCCCAGTACCTCAGCTCCCATCACAGACGCCTGCGGCACGGTTGCTGCGATTTCGCCACCTCAGTTCTGTTCATATGTAAGTACTTTTAGAGGGACAAGCACTCTCCCCCGTTTAGTCGGTATTCAGTTTGCCAGGCATTCTGGTTAGAATGCTTTGTATTATCTATATATTTTTTTTTGTGTCTTTTCACAGATACTAAATGCAATTGCCCCTGAAGAGTGGAATAAATCCACGAAACGTGCGTAGGGCTTATTGGATGCATTTTCATCTACATTGGATGGTTCAACCAATTTTTCTATACAGATTTTATCTTCATACTGTCTCTGAGGTGGTCTGTATCATCTGGGATGGCTATCATATATATATTCTACAATGTATTATTTTGATGCAGCGTTCACATATTATACAATGTATCAATTATTGCTGTTGCCAGTCTTCTATATATTATTACGTTTGTTACATGATGTCATTTTAGACACAAACTTACTAATGAAAAGTATTTTACATGTTATGCAACAATGTAGCAATAAACCTTGTGTTTTTGAGAATGAATGCGTTTTTCTTGCCGCACATACCTCATATAAAGTCCCACCTATTTCCTTCTTTTTTGTTGTAAGTGAAAATGTGTAGTTAGCCAGACCAGCTTGCACACAGGACTTCTCTACACCTGAGCCCTAATTAGTTAATTGCAGTTCATTTTATTCTGTCAATTTCATTTTATTGCTTAGGGGTGAGATTTAAAACAGGCTAGATCATAGGAAACATTTCCTCCCAAAAAAGAATATAGGTTGTTGTAAGCCTTGTCGCTGGCTCGTGTATCCAGCAGAATAAAAGCTGTGAACCAACTGCTTTGCTTATCAAAATGTGTGTGTCTGCATGCTTTTGCTTTGAATGTGATTATGCTGTTTTCGTTTTCCAGTTCAGTTACTGTGTGTAGGTTTGTTCTGCAGCTAAAAATTGCTAAAGCTCCACAAGACAGGCTGATAAGGTGTTCAGTCTTCAAGTGTTGGACTGTTTTTGAAAAAAACAAACAAAAAATGAATATTTAAAGGTTAGCGATGTGGGCAACAGTCTCCACACATTTATACTGGGACCTCTAAATAGAGACTTGGTAGGAAGCAGTCCTAACCACTACCAGGTCCAGGTACTCTGGCATCTAATGGGAAAATCAACTCCCCCCATTTCCCCATGAATTGCAAAGTTAAGCTTACACATCCACATGTACAGTGTTTAGTTTAGTCTAATCCAGGATATAGAAGTAATAACAGCTATCCAATGACCAACGCTGTATCTTGGCCTAGGCTGACAACGCCCAGGCCTAGGGCGGCACTTTGAAGGGGGGCAGCACGAAAAGAGTCCCCGCCGGCTTGCGCTACACTTACTGTAGGGCCAGTCCTATGGGATAGATTGGCCCGGGAGGCAAATCGGTCTAGTACCCCCATAAAGCGGCTTGGCAGGGCCGCAATCAGGAGGGGCAGCCCATACATATGTAGGGGATCTGAGTATCCTGATGGGCCCAGGCGGCAGACCCCAACTAATGAGTTGTTGTGCTACCCCATAGCCAAACAGGAAGTGTGAATAAATCTCTGCAAATAAGGGGAATCTATTGCCCCCCCCCCCCCAAAAACCCTCAAAACTAGTGTCCCCACTGGAAAATTTCAAGGCGGGTCAGGAAACAGGAAGGGGTACCTCATATTTAAATTAGAGGGGTGCACGAGTTTAGTGAGGCCTAGGGCAGCACAAAACCTAAATATATTGCTGCCAATGACCATAGGGTTACCACCACAGTTTGGTCAAGGGACAACTGAATAGGATGGGGTAGGAGTTGCATAGTTAAATGATTGTGATCAAACCATAATTAGTTTTGCAAAATAGATTCATTCAGCCCTATATTCCGCCTTGTTTGCCTTAACAAACAATCTACCCCATCTGCAGTGGTTGTCTAAGTCCAGCTAATACATTGTCTAGCATTTTGGTGTGTTAATGGGGTCCATAGTAAGTGTAATACACTTCCTGAACTACATATGTAGTGACAACATAATATTCCTTTTAATTGTGTTTACTTTGGAAGTTTGCAGTCAATTAAAATAAGGAATATTAGTATTAAACATGATGGGGCAAGTATTAATACTGGCTTCACAAATGGTAATAGAAGAACAAGACAAATTTTGCTGATGCCTTCCTTTCTGTGTGACAAGAGTAATGAAAGAAACAAAATAGAAAAAAAAGGTAGTAAAGACCTTTACGTAGAACACGCTTTCTTAAATCTGCCCACAATTTCTTAGTGTGCCAGTTGCGATGACCTTTTGCAGCTCCACTTGCTGAGCTTAGAAAATGACTTTGAAAAACCTCAGGCATGTACTTTAAGCAGTGACATTAGCACATAATTAGCAGTCCAGTGTCCATGGAGAAAAGCACAGAATCACCTGAGGCCACTGCCTCAGAGAAGGATAAGAAAAGTCAAGTTGGTCCCAATGCCTAGAGTAGGTTTGTAAGAGGAAGTGTAAAGTATTCTTAGCTAGTTACCCATTCAGGATCTGTAATGCTGTTTGTAGTAGAGTGAGAGTAATGCTGAAGAACATATGAACACCATGACTTAGTCCAGCCTTTCTCAACCGGGTTACCGCCTGAGGTCCTCATGGGTGACACAACATCCTGGTCGAGAATGGCTGTCAGATCTGACTGAGCTCCTGCTCCACTGAACTGTACATTGGCATAGCAGGAGCTTAGTTGGGGCAGTAAACTGAAAGCAGTGGAAGGGCGAGGTGAGCTCTCTGCCTCCCCATACAGTGCAGTACCCATCAATGCTGTACCTGGTGCAAATGCAGGTACTGTACTGGAGTTTTTAAAAAGGCAGGGTATGTATGTATATATGAGCGTGTGTATGTATGTACTGTGGCAGAGGCCCTGGCACTGTGAAAATGTAGGAGAAAGTGACACAGGATTTGCACATATCCAGAGTGCAGTGCTCCATAATGTCAGTTCTGAGTGGAGAAAGGTGATTTCTGATCTTTCTTCTGGTTTTGTAATTCCCAAATCAGGGGCTGGAGCTATGAAGTGGTTTGGGAAGGAAGGAGTCTCCAACCCAGTAACCAGCAGACTGTGGGTGCAGGTGTTCACAACCTTTATAAACTAGGACCAGGCAATAGTTCAGGGCTCCTCCTGAGAGACAGGTTGTCTCTGCATCGGGGTCAAAAGGACCCCAATTCTTCCCCAGGAAGGCTGTATGGGACAGCCAGAGTGAGTATGTCTGCACAGTAAAGGAGCAGATGGTGACAGAGCAGCAAGGAGCTGGACGACAACTGAGGTACAAAAAGTATTCCACAAAACCAGATGAATAATTCCCGCACTTAAAGAAAGGGGGCTTCACCCAAACGATAATGCAAGCTGCGTGCTTAGAATCTTCGGATGTGCCGCCTTGCTGCCCTTAATAGACTGGGGAAGTCCAGACACACTAGAAAAAGACAAAAAAAAAAAAACACAAGAGCTCACTGGCCTAGCGCATTATCCTCAATCGACAATTTAATAAAAAAAAATCATAAAAACATACTCACAAACAAGTTCAGGTTAAAAGTATTTCAGCACACAGCGGCTGCCACATCCATTTCTGTCTCACACTGGTAGATGGTATCCCATACAGGCCGACTGACGCGTTTTGAGGTCTTGACCTCTTCCTCAGAGCCAAAAAACAGGAGCACAGAAGTACTATGTTTGATGGTCTGGAGGACCAAGGCAACAGGCCTGAGTAGCGGCACTGCTAGGGAGAGAGACAAGGCTGAAGTCATTTATGTTCATGTTAATGGTAAAAATCCCTGTGTGGAAAATTGATTTTCTGTATGAACTTCTCTGTTTTATTAATAAACGTGGGCCAACAAGCCCTTATACATCACTTCTGGAGTAGACTGAGCTCACTGACAAGCTGTATCATTAAGTGAAAACCCCCAAACCAACACAGTATGTATATCTTTTTAGGGCTCATTCAGAATAGCGCCAAGGACTGCTGCTCCTCTGAAAAGTGATCCATGCTGGGATTGGTTTTCAAAGGCATTTGATAGGCAGTAAAGAGCCAATATGTTGCCTCTTCACCACTTATTTTAACCCCCTAAATGCAGCATCACCATGCCACAACTGCGTGCATTGCAGGGCAGCCCCATTCACCTGGGGAAATACTTCCAGCCATGGCCAAAGCATGTCGATGTCCCTGGCTGTTGCCAAAGCAGCTAAAGGGGGAGCAGTTGAGGGTGGTAAAAACTTAGCTCAATTGTGTGGTTCTACCATCCTCCAACCTTATGTTTGAAAGAATCTTTGGTTCACATCTGTGTGGCATCATCCCACATGTAAGGCGGTCTTTTCATTTCCATGGGCTTCTCTATCCCCAGAAACACAGAGAAAGATGTCAGATTTTTGTTCGCCATCTGTGTCCCAGATTTCCCTTCACTTCCTGTCCCGTAGCAAAACAGGTAGCGAGAGGTAATTCCTGCAAATTAAGGGAATTCCTTGGGGAACTCTGGGTCATCAGAACTAGTGTCCCCATTGGTAGATTTCCCCTCTATTAATGTTTTGGGGACAACCCAACATTTTGGATTTTTGTTTTTTTTTTCACTTTGAAAAAAGGTAAGCAGAACAAATAGAGAGGGTGAATCACCCTATTGGGGGCACAGACAGCAATAAAAACTGACAAGCGTTCTAAACCCTCTCCACTCTATCCAAAACAAACTTTGCCTTTAGTTATACTTTAAGAATTAATGACACCCCTACGCAACTTCTAAAGAGCAGTACATTTGTGAGTTCCCCAACACACAGTAATGTGAACCAAGTCTTAGACTATGGTGCCTCGAGACTGAAAATACTTTTCAAGGGCACCCTAACTGGCAAAAAGGTTGAGAAACACTGACCTGGACAATAATCTATGAAGTGTAAAAGCCATGTTATGCTGGGCAAAATGTGTTTACACAGCATCTTTAGTGACCCCACAAAATACAATATACAGGCACAATGTACTATTTTCACACAGCTGCTTAGTGGGTAGCACTTCTGCCTGGCAGCACTAGGGTAGTTGATTTGAACCCCAACCATGTTCTCCCTTTGGGGTTGAATAATGAGTTGGATTTAAATTGTTTTCTTTCAAATTTTTTTTAAATTTTATATTTATTTTTAATTTTATTTCCATGTATATAATTTTTTTATTTCAACTAATCATGTGTCAGTAGCCAGTGTAGTATATTATTAGAATTATATAATATTGTAGTAAAGTATTGTTTTTATAAGTCTGAAAAAATGCGTGTGTATTAAGTTGGTGAGGTTGTTGGGACAGATGTGACTTTCTTTCCTATGAATGGGAATCTATGGTACGTTACTTAAAATGGCCACCACTAAATGCTCATTGGCCACCTGTGAGCGAGGCTGCTCCCCTCGGGTATAAATGCTTGGTCTTTGTTAACTAGAAATGAGGTCCTTGATGATGCCCTGTGGGAGGGTGGGACGGATCGACACAATGTCCTGTTCCGAGTCCTAACGACATCACTTCCAGTTGCTGTGGAATGCACGCTAGTTACGGTATTCCCGGAAAGAATCTTTGCCTTTTTCATGCCTATTTTTAACCTTTGTTCTGTAAGTACATTTGCATTTATGCACAATAAACATCAGCCTTACAGTAATTCATTATTGGTTCCTTCCTTCATTCTGGGTTTGTTGAACATCACGCATTTTTGAGAACCAGGTTGGGGAGATCCATACCAGACCTTTGTGACCCACCATTCTCTACCAGATCTAAGCATATCTGACCCCCAGACTGAAAAGCTAGGGGTCCATTACTTTTGGTGAGTAGGGATACAGGAGGCGTGTGTGTCACATCAGGGAGTGAGTTTTCGGAGCACATCAGCACTTATAAGAAGATTGGACACTATATTATATTGGGACGTTATTTGCAATACAGTTCTTTATTAGATGTTTTTTTGACTTTATATTTGATGGTACCATTTGTATTTTTTGCACAGTTGCAAGAGCTGTATTTATTTATGTTTTGTCTTTTCAAGCGATTACCACCTTGTGTATAGCAGCTGTATTTTTTTCACATTTACTTTTGACCATAGCACGAGTTTATATATAATTTGTTCACCATGTTCTCCCTGTGCCTGTGTGGTTTTGCTTGGCTCCTCTCTAAATTGGCCCCAGTATGTATAGGTATGAATGTGAGACAGGGACCTTAGATTGTAAGCTCCTAGAGGGCAGGGACTTGTGCGAACAGTGGCGGCTGGTGAAGTTTTAGGATGGGGGGGCATCAGGCCCTGCCCTTCCTTTTGACCCCTCCTACTTCTAATAAGCCCCACCCCTTATAGAATCCACCCACTCCATCCCCTGTATTCCACATATTGCGTCAGGAGTACACAGCTCAGCATCACAGGACACAGTATACAGCTCAGTATCACAGGACACAGTATACAGCTCAGCATCACAGGACACAGTATACAGCTCAGCATCACAGGAAACAATATACAGCTCAGCATCACAGGACACAGTATACAGCTTAGCATCACAGGACATAGTATACAGCTCAGCATCACAGGACACAGTATACAGCTCAGCATCACAGGAAACAGTATACAGCTCAGCATTACAGGACACAGTATACAGCTCAGCATCACAGGAAACAGTATACAGCTCAGCATCACAGGAAACAATATACAGCTCAGCATCACAGGACACAGTATACAGCTTAGCATCACAGGACACAGTATACAGCTCAGCATTACAGGACACAGTATACAGCCCCAGCATCACAGGACACAGTATACAGCCCCAGCATCACAGGACACCATATACAGCTTAGCATCACAGGACACAGTGTACAGCCCCAGCATCACAGGACACAGTATACAGCCCCAGCATCACAGGACACAGTATACAGCTCAGCTTTACAGGTGGGGGCAAATTGCAGCCAATATCACAGGTGGGGGTAAATTGCAGCCAGTATCACAGGTGGGGGTAAATTGCAGCCAATGTCACAGGTGGGGGCACATTGCAGCCAATATCACAGGTGGGGGCACTTTTGCAGCCAGTATCATGGGTGGGGGTACTTTGCAGCCAGTATCACAGGTGGGGGCACTTTTGCAGCCAGTAACACAGGTGGGGTTCATTGCAGAGACCCCATCCCCCATACTTACACCAGGCAGGAGTGTTGCAGAGTTCAGCATACGGACAAGCGGGCTGTGTCTGCAGAGATCGGCATGCGGAGAGCAGCTGTCCCCATCAGTCTGTCGGTCACCGGTCAGGGTCTCTGTCAGAGTGGGAGTCACGTCTGCCACCACAGTGACCCGCCCCCAGCCACCGCATCCAATCACACTGAGCTGCAGGCTCAGGGCAGCCAATCAGACTATGTGTGTGCGCCTGTTCAGCACACACACATAGACTTTAATGGCTGACCAATAGGCTCACTACTTGGCTGTCAGGTGACAGCCAAGGAGCCAAAAAAAAAAGTCAATGTACCGGTGCCTCCTGCAGGGGGGCCGGGCTGACTTTTTTTTCGTTTTTAGCCGATGGGGAGGCAGCGCCCAAGCACACCTTATACACCAGCCGCCACTGGGTGTGAATGTACAATATATTTGTTAAGCGTAAACCTTTAATACATTTTCTATCCTGTCTGGCTACTATTTCCTCTAAGAAGCTTGTGCAGGTGTTCTACAGGTATAGATTGTCAGAACACTTGACATCTGTGTAGGTACCTTTTAGAGGAATTTAAATTGTTCTCATCTCAGGCTTTGGGTCTTTGTCATCAGTGGAGTCTAAGAATTCATTGACAGGTGCCTTTTGCCTGCAGTTAACCTGCTCCTGACTTGCCATAGGCTCCTATGGGAATGCAAAGCTCTCTTGAGAGAACAAAGCCTATCAATACAGGCTTTAATTTACAAAAGTATTTGGCTTTTTTCAGATTTGTACAGTCTGTACGTTGGGATCTACAGCTGCGGTTCCAGAATATTTTTTGGAGTGACTCAGATTTTAAGACATTGGGGTTGATTTACTAAAACTGGAGAGTGCAAAATCTGGTGCAGCTTTGAATGTTTTCCAATCCGCTTCTAACTTCAGCTTGTTCAATTAAGCTTTGAAAAAAAAACCTGGAAGCTGATTGGTTTCTATGCAGAGCTGCACCAGATTTTGCACTCTCCAGTTTTAGTAAATCAACCCCATTGCGTTGAAAACTGAACTGATCCTTTTGGTTTTCCAAAGCAAATTGAGAACTGCTGGGTGGTATCCTGCAGTTGTGGAATGCCAGTATCATCAATTTGCCTTAAAAAAATCTAGTTGTAAAAATGGAGGCATTGCCCACAACAGCCTGTCTTGTTGTGTTTTTTTTTCTTCAGTTTGAGATTCTAGGAACAATATAAATATGCACATAAATAAAAAGCTTGTGAACACAATTGCCTTAATGTGTAGTTTTACACAGATGTGGAATGTCAGAAATTTACATTATAAGGAGTCATATTAAATGCGGTCTAATAACTTCGCACTGGGGGTCTAAGAGGAACTATACTGCATCTGAGCACCATAAACTAAAAATGCTTTATTATTCATTTTTATTTTTCAAAGCAAATGCACCCATCCATCCTTGTCTCAATGCTTTATTTTGCTGAGAAATCACCTAAACCCCTCCCCCCTCCCTTTCCCCTAGCATTTCTGGCTGTGGCCACCTTGAGTAAGGGCAGATGATTCATCATGCAGCATTTACTTCCTGGAATCTATCTGCCCTTAGCTCAGGCATTCAAGCAGCAGGGTGCGCTTAGCTGAGAAAACCCCTCCTCTTCTGAAGACTCCTGGGATGTATGACATCATTTGCCCAGGCCTAGAAACCAGGAAGTAACTGAAGAAATGTAAACCAATATGATATACTTTCCTATCTATTTACTAATGCCAGTAGACCAATGATTAAAACTAGTTAGTGTTGATTGAGAGGGTCAAATTCTGCTTAAGACAATAATAGTAAACCTTCATTTTCCTATTTTGCTGGAATTTCACCAGCTCAAGTTTTTTTTTTGTTCACGTTATTTAGGACACAGCAATTTCAAAGTCAGCAAAGTGAATTTTTGGCAGCAGCTAGTGAAAGACCAAAAAAAAACTAAAATAAAATAATTTCAGGGGGGTGAAATACTTGGCATAAGGTGTTATGTAATACTGTGAGCTGTCCATTGTGCTGATCCTGAGTGAAAACAAAGGTTCAGCACATGGATTATTCTTTTCCATTGGCCTCTCATTCTTCAAATGTTAGTAGTCTGCTTGTCATGCTGGTCTTCGTATTTCAATAGTTTGTTTTATCAACTCAGATTAGTAATGCAGATAAGGATTTCTGACTTTACTTTAGATTTTACTGAACTGCATGCTGTTTCTGAAGCAGTGTCTCAAAAAAGTTGTGAAGTCAGCGAGGTCAGCAAAATGGCCAAGAAACCAGCATTGTTAAAAGAAGTAATTGCAGTCCCTATATTTCTCTCGAACAAGATTAAAAAAAAAAGAAATACAGTTAACTCCCATTTCCAGACACTGCCAGCCTATCACAGCAGAGCTGCGGGCTGTTATCCTTTTGGTAGCAAATACGCAGTCCCCTGCTCTACTGCCCTTCAGTATCAGGTGGTGCTCTAAGAGCCCCCCCCCCCCCCCAATTTAAAAAAAGCAAAAAAAGTCACCAGTCCCCACCACTTCTGTAGATCAATAGCTGTAAGGCTCTGCAGTACTCCTGGCATTCAGGAGAGAGTGTTGGCATAGGGTGGTTTATGTGTATTTTAGAAGGCATCACATAGAGTGTGAATCTGTGACTTACAGGGTCAGAGGTTTAGACAGTGTTAGAATGCAAATTTCAGCACAGAATATTCCCAAACTATTTTACATAGAAAAGTGATGGCAGAAAAAGACTGAGTAGTCCATCGAGTCTGCCCTTTTTTTTTTTTTTTTTTTCCCATTAACCTTGTTGCCTGACTATAGAGTTATGTTTATCCCAAGGATGTTTGAAGCCATTAAGTGCCCGTTCACACAGGGGCGACTTGCGATCCGACTTGAGTTGCCTCAAGTCGCCCCAAGTCGCTTGACATTTGAAATCCCATTGAAATGAATGGGAGCCGTCTTAATATACACGACTGAAGTCGCTCCGACTTCAAGGCATCCTGTGTACTACTTCTAGGTGACTTCTATCCGACTTGTGCCCATAGGATTCAACAGAAGTCGCCTCCAAGTCGGATCCCCATCTACATGAAAGCGACTTTACAGTTAAAAGAATAGAATTTATTTTTAGGCAGCCCCCTCCCTCCCTTCTCTGATTGGTCAAGGCAAAGTCGCCTGGCAAAAGTCTTGTTGTAAAGTTGCCTGAGGTCCTTGAAGTTGCGCTGGAAATCGAGCTGAAGTCGCGCTGAAAGTCGCGCTGAAATCGCCTAGCGAAGTTGCGCTGAAGTCGGGTCGCTCCTATGTGAATGCAGGCTTGCTGTTGACTGTCTCACAACCTCTGTTGGTAGTTTATTCCAATCATCAACCACCCTTTCAGTAAAATAATACTTTCTAAGATTAGTTTTGAACTTCCCCCCAGTTAGTTTGAGGTCATGTCCCCGGTTATGCTCAATCCATTAAAATGTTAACATTATTGTAACAGTCTGTGATTTTTTTATTTTATTTATTTATTTTTATTTTTACAATGAACAATGAACCAATGCATATTAGCAAATGCGATTCATCAACTTTCTTTCAATCATTTTTTTTGTAATTACAGAAAGACATTGGAACAGAAATTCTGGAAATATAAAGTAAACTATTTTTATTCTTTTTAATAATAAGTCCCATTTATACACTGTAATCACATCACTGACATAAACAGTTGTGCTGCTGGACCCCTTTATCAAACAGAATACAATGATGGGCTATTACATTTAAACACAAATGATTTACATAGTGTAGGTATGCTAAAACCATTTATACCAGGGATCCTCAAACTACGGCCCTCCAGCTGTTGC
The DNA here is from genome assembly GCA_018402905.1 of Glandirana rugosa. NCBI lineage: Eukaryota > Metazoa > Chordata > Amphibia > Anura > Ranidae > Glandirana > Glandirana rugosa. The sequence goes on along the minus strand of BLSH010009475.1, from coordinate 2,613,641 downwards.
GGAACTACACATCCCATGAGGCATTGTGAAACTCTGACATTCACAGACATGACTAGGCATGATGGGAATTGTAGTTCCTGAACAACTGGAGGGCCATAGTTTGAGGACCCATGATTTATACCATCCACAGATGTCTAGGTTGTCCTGTCTACGATGAAGGTTATGTGTTTAATATGTATTATAGAACAAATGTGATTCTCGTGTTCCCTGTCATTTCTCATATTATTACCTCCCAGGATGCAGACATTTATCCTTTCATTTTTTGAATTATCCGGTATCCCTTTTTTTATTATCACACTGAAAACTTCATCAATGCTTTAAAAACGTCAAATTGTTCACATCACATAATTACAAGTACATCTTTATCTGTAAACATGAATATTCAGCCTGTTAGATCAATCAAAATGTATTTTTTGTTTTTCGTTTCCTAGTTATGTACTTGGGAAGAATAGATGCACTGAAGCAAAACAATTACAGACTGTGAACAGCACAGTTTAGTGCATCACTTGTTTTGTCTTCCTCTCTACCAGTGGGATGCCCTATAACTAGACATTGTAAGGCTGGCTATAGAAAGTGCAAATTTCCTTCTTGCAACCACAGGTTTAAAGAAATTTGCACGATTTTCCCATCAACAGAAACATTGCTGACGGGAATCCCTCTCTTTATTGCTAGTGGCTATAGCAGCCGCTAGCAATAATTGCAAGTGAAATACGGCAGGCTTTTTGAATCCAAGTTGTTTGATCGATCAACTTGGTACATTCAGCCTGCCCATACATAGTTCGAATCATCTGATGGCCTAAAGCCTAGGACACAAGGTCCGAATATCAGTCGGTTCAATGGAAACTGGCCAACATTTGGCTTATGTGTATGTCAGTCGGTCTAACAGAAGCCGGGTCGTTCAGCCAGTTTCTGTCAAAGACTCATGACCGAAAAAGGTCTGCTCACTGGCTCCCGATCAGGGCTCTCGGCCATTGGAATGTTTAAGGTGAGTGTTCAGGGGAGAGCGCTGTTCTAAAATTGGATTGTTAGTACAGTGGCTCTGATCTAAGCTGCCTGTTTTTGTTTTTTTTTTTACGAAAAAAAAATAGTGGTGTGTACTAGGCTTTAGTCATATGTAATGTGTGTGATAGCTTGAAAAACAAGAAACAAAGAGGGTGCATACACTGAACACATTATCCCCAACACTTTATTAGAGGAAGTAGAACACATATATACTCACAAGTCTATTAAAATAGATGACATAACAATAAGCACAGATCCACTCTCCAATGCCAAAAATATGCAGATGACAATAGCAGCTTACGCGTTTCAGGGAACTGGCCCCCTTCTTTAGAGCAGTGGCTCCTTTTCCTTCTCCTGTTCCTTGTAGTCCAGGTTACACGGTGGTATTTCATATGTGGTTCCTATTGCATGAATCCTTGTGATTTCTGAGCGCTGAGATGTCAAGTTTCTACTATTCTTTCTGTGTGTGATGGCTTGCAGTAGAAAACACATTTGGACACTGGCTGCAACGAGGCAAGTGTAACCTTCCCCAGGCCAGTTATAAAGGAGGAATCCCAATGATATCTGAAAACTGGAGCAACAGTGCAGCTGCGGCCAGTTGAAAGCATTTTAATGGTTGCAACAGCTCCATGTAACTGTAGTTGGCTCCATTTTGTACAAATTAGCTCTAACTGGGTTTCATCAGTTAAACAATGTATAGTGTAGTAATTCATGGTTAGCTGATTCCCCCATGCACATCTAACAGCATAGATAGAGGAATCTTCATTGATGGCTATTGTATTCAGGCAGTGGCAGCTGCCTAAATATCCAAACCGTGACTGCAGTCACTGCTCCGCCAACCATTTCCACCTGGCTTGATCAATTTATAAACTGATTCCTGTCAAACTGGGTGATGCTTGCAGGGCCACCCACAGCTCAAAATCCAAGCAGTGTATGGGGACATTAACAGTCCTCCTAGATTTTCAATTTGGTGTAGAACTTTGGGAAAATAAAAAGGGAATTGACGTTCGTCAGTAGCATTAATGCAGCAGCTTGTCCCTCCTATAGCATAGTTTTGATACTTGCTGGTTCTCTATATCATACATTTTTTACTTCCTTTAACAGGGCAACAATGATATTCATTTTGCAGTGAAATTGCACCCTGTGGAAAATTGTGGGCTGAACCGCACCTGCATTCAATCAGATGCAGTCCTTGTTAAGGCATTCTGACAGCAACAGGTGCTGGCTGTCAGAATAAAATAGCTGGCAGGGGGGATTTCTCCATCCACTCTGTTAGGGTCCCTTCACACGGGCGGTCCACCCGGTGGACTCCCCTTTGCTCAGCAGGGGATTGCTCCGTTGATCTCCACTAAGCCAGTGGATGACAGGTCCGTGTCCACTCACTGTGCAGAAATGGACCTGTCAGAGCCCCGCTCTCCTCTATGGGGAGATTGGATGAAAACGGACCACCTGTCCATTTTCATCCGATCCGCCAGACAGATGGAAAATAAGAACTCCATCCGTCTGGATTTTACGGACAGGATCGGATAGCAGCGGACAAGTCACCGCTGACATCTGCCGCTCCATAGATGTGAATGGAGGGTCCAATCGCAAAGCCTGTGTGAAAGGGGCCTTAAATGTAAATGGAGAAATCAAGCTGAACAAAAGAAATCTATAAGTATAGAACCATCTTTAGATGGATATGTGGTTGAGGATGAACTTTAAGAAAGGGACAAACAAATAAAAGCCCAGCCCAGCTCCAGGTAACACCTTTTAAGCTTCATGCATATGGGCAGTTTTGCACATTGGCATCAAATCTTAGTGGTTTCGGGTACCTGAGAGGCACAGGTGCAGCCTCCTGCCCTGCTGCCAGCAGCCTGTCAAAATCTAAGGCAAGCCAAAATATGAGGCATCTGGACGCTGTACCGAGTGGTGCTTGCATTTACAGTAGGCCTCTATTTGTTCAGAATTCCTGCATTTGGGGAATACATCCCCAAACACATATGACCCTAAATGCAAATCCAGTTTTTAATGGCATCCAGCCACCATGTATTTTAGCCCATCATAGATATTGTCAGGTTTTTGGCAGTGACTTCTCCATCTGTGCTTCCAGTGTCTAGTGTTCACCGTTTACATATTTTTTTTTAATGTATCTTTATTGAAATTTTTGTCACAGAAATTATTGAAATTTACAAAGAATAAGAGAAAAAAGAGAGAAAAAAAATAAAAAACCCTATACAAGTCACAGCATAAAGGCATAAAGTTATGCAGTATGGCTCATGGGAGCATTAAGTATATTTGATGACATGGAATTTTAGGGTCAGTTGGAGGGGTTCTAGGATAGCAAAATTACAAAATCAGTATTTTTCATTAAAGGATATCCAGGGATACCATATGTCCTGGAAGTGAGAGTACAGGTTGTGTAGTTGTGCCACTAGTTCTTCCATCCTCATAAGCTTATTTAATTTGGTTATCCATTCTGTTATTGAAGGAATGCGCTGGGATTTTGAGTATCTCGGAATTATCGCCCTGGCAGCCACTGAAAAGAAAAGAAAATCCTCTTCTTGACAGAATATGGAAGCATATATAATAGTGCTATTTTGGGAGTTTAGGGGGAACTGTCTCCAGGGTAAAAGCACTATAGATTTTAAAAATGTTATCCGAAAATAGGTGCAAAGCAGGACAACTCCACCATGTATGTTGCATGGTACCTACATGAGATCGGCATCGCCAACACTGGTCAGATGTATTTGGGACAGCGGCGGCCCGTCCATTAGGGGCCGACCCCCATCCCTGCGTCTGGCCCCTGATTGGGTGGGGGGAGTGCTTTTTTGAAGCATGTGATTAGAGTCAGAGGCTTTAATAGGCTTTAAAAAAGTGTGGGCTTGGCGCCCCAATCCCACCCAGTTGTGTGACAATAGCGAATGAATATTTGCTATCGCCACGCTGATCCTCCTCCCAGCCAATCAGGAAGCGAACCTGAGACCCATCACCCGATTAGCTGAAAGGACAGGCAATCCTATTGGATGCCTAGGAGAAGGAGGAGCTGCACGGCAGAAGCTGCCATATTGCGTAGAAGACACAGGAGCCCGCCCACCAGATCCCACAATATCCCAGCTGGCCGCCAGACCCTGCAACCCACCCACCGGAGCCCGCAACACGCCAGCTGCCCACAGGAACCCGACCGCCAGTCGCCCGAAACCTATGGAGTAAGTGCCGTGGGGGGTTCCGCTGACTGACCGACCAACGGGGGTGCTGCCCCCCCCCAAAAAAAAACACCAGCAGCCACTGATTTGGGAATTTTCTTATGCAGTATCCAAGGTCAGTGGTACCATTTCATGATATTTGTAGTTTTGTTCCTTTATTTTACTCACAACAGTAGATTTATGAGTCCATTTTTGCCTTAAAGGTGATCTAACTCTTGGGGGTTCATGCACACTAGGCAATTCAATTTCTCCTCCGAATGGTTTTTACTCCTGGCAGGTAAAGGCAACTTAAAAAAACGCTTCTAAAACCTTGTATTGCCCACACATTTAGGAGTGTTTAGGTGTGTCAAACGTTTGAGCAATTACGTATTCCATTAGCCAGAATATTAACGTATTCTTGTCATTAGAATAAGTCAACGCTTAAGCACTAAACGAGTTTAGCACTTAGGTACATTTACACTCAGGCGTGTCTAGAGTTTTTTTGCCCAAAAGCTCCTCTCCTAAACATGCTCCTCTTTTAATACACCTATAAACACCTATGTGTGCATGGGCTAACATAGGTGCTCTTACAGGGTGAAAAAATTTAGTCAAATGCCTGTAAAAGAGGTGTTTTTCTAACCACTTCTCACCAAAAGGCCATCATATGACATCCTTAGGTTGAAGTGGTGATATCTGGATGATGCCTGCAGCTACAGGCATCATTCAGATATTTTTGTTTTTAGCCGGTGATTCCCTCTCTCATAAAAGCCATCCTAGTGGCCGATTAGCCGTGGGATTGCTTTTATAGCCAGTAAGAGGGGACAACCCCCCTCCCCAGCCTAACGGCGCCTCTCCAAGCTCTCCTGTGCCATTGGGGACCATGAGACCCAATCCTGCAGCAGCACTGGATTACCATAAAGCTGGCTGTGGACCAGATGGTCCCTGGCTATCTCTATGATCCTATGAGAGCGGAAGCAATGTCATCACGTCACTTCCATCTCTGGCAGGAAAGCAGAGATTGATTTTTATCAGGGATCTTATTGACTTCAAATGTCTCCATAAAGAGGACCTGTCATGCATTTATTCCTATTACAAGGGATGTTTACATTTATTGTAATAAAAGTGATAAAAAAAAATTGATTGCAAAGCGCCTTGTGCTCAGAAACAAGGATATAGGTAGGTTGCGTCACACGTTTGCACCACATATGTGAGGTATTGCCGCGAATGTTATAGCAAGACCAATAATTCTAGAACTAGACCTCCTCTGTAACGCTAAACTGGTAACCTGTAAAAATGTTTAAATCGTTACCTATGGAGATTTTTTAGTAGCATAGTTTTGCATCATTCCACGAGTGTGCACAATTCTAAATGTAGCACTGCCCCCTTGAGGGCTGCTTAAAGTTACATGTTCATCTGCACCGCCCTGACCCTGTGAACCCTCCAGCCCACCTGAGACTCTGGGTTCAGACATTTCTGCAGGCACCTTTAAATGATACTCCAACACGAGTTAGATAAAATATTCTCTTAGGTTTTACTGAAGCAAAGATATGTGTACAAGGGGTTAATTGATCAGCTCAGTCCTGGATAACAGCCAAGACTGTTGAGGAATCCCCAAGAGAAAAAGCTTAATAACAGTTGAGAATCACAGATGCAGAATATACATATTGTGGGGGTTAGGTCAATAGGGATCACCTTCCCTGGGAAAAGGGTAGTCCAAACAGCAGGTTTTCTTAAAATATGACTTGTAGCCAGGTTCATTTAAAAGGTTGCAGGTAAATCAAATAAACAAAACAGAAAATAAATCCTTGCCATCCAAGCACTAACTTAACATTTTCAGTTTCCTAACTCAAAGGTGAAGGGCTAGTCATCCACAAAACAAAGATAATGCAAACCTTTTGTTTTAGTCACAAAGCAAACTTCAGTTCATCGGCTCTCTCAGGCTTGATGGCTCCTGAATCCCAGGCCAGAGCAATCATCTTCTCCAGACCTGTTTCCTTTATACCACCTGATGGTGGACAAGTGGACTGAAAAATCTGGTCCAGAACCAACTCTGCCAAGATTCCACCTTTAGTTTTCTGCAAGTGAACGCATGCAAGGTGAAACATAACATCCATCGATCACCTCGTCTTTCATAACGCCACAATATGTACAGTGAAACAACAGAGAATAAATGGGTGATTATAACAGAATCCACTAATTACTGCAATACGTTACCACACTAAAGGGGAATCCCAGGCCAGCCTATTAAACCTTTATGTCCTAATGAGAGACCAGATAGAAAAGGAATAGGATAGGGGCCCTCTAACTAATGGTAACAGCAATGTCCAGAGTGCAGGCCTGCAGCAATCTTCACCAGCAGTTGGAGCCCTTTGAATTATATCCAAGATATGGCACAGTGGTGTTAAGGTAAGCAGGACAGCTTAAACTGGCTAGTGGTATTCCTTGAAGTACGGTAGGGTATAGATGTCTATGTACAGTGTCTTAGTTAATGCAATCAAGTGTTTCCATGGGCAAGGTGTCTTTACACAGTGTGGTGCTGCGGTTATGTCTCGCGAACAGCAAGCAGGGTTGGGCCCCCCAGGGCTGGACTGGCATTCACTGGATTACCGTGTGGTAGGCCACAACCCTCCCACACAGCAGCAGAGAGCTGTTCACGCGACGAGGCCCAGGAAAAAGAGAGTGCGGTCCACATCTTCTGGCCTTTTAACAGTCTCTCCCTGAGGGCTTTTGGTGTTGCAGAGAGCTCTCTGGGATGTGTAGTCCAAGGATAGTTCCACAACTCCAGTCTGCTCAAGAGACTACTAGTCCCACAATCCTCCCTCCTTGGCTCAAAGATATGATATCAGTGACTAGAGCCCAGCACTAGAGGGAGACAGGAACAGATGGGGAATGACAGGTGTGGTCTGCATAACCAGCTAACTGTAGTCCACTGTCGGCTACATCAAGCAAGGCATGTTGGGTATCTATTTACTTCACGCAGCATCTTTTATATTTTACAAAAAAAAATGGGTGAAATGTGTGTTTGCATTAAAATTAATTAGTGTATTTTTTCCCAAAAAACAAAATAGCTTTTGAAAAATTGCTGCGCAATACCTTTTTATTTTATAGGGTCTCTGCTAAAAAAAAAAAAATATATATATATATATATATATATATATATATATATATATATATATATATAATGTTTGAGAGTTCTGAATAAATTTTTAGCAAAAAAATTATGATTTTTACATGTGGCCAGGAAATGCCAGAAGTGGCCCGGATGGTAAGTGGTTAAACCCAGTTTGCATGAGCCTTTAAAGCAGAACTTAACCACTTCCCGACCGCCGTATGCAGAATGACGGCCGGGAAGTGGCTGAGTTATCCTGACTGGACGTCATATGACGTCCTCAGGATAACAAGCCGCCGCGCGCCCGGGGGGGCGCGCATCGCGGCGATCGGTGGTGTGGGGGGTCAGTCTGACCCCCCGCAATGCCGATCTCGGTAAAGTGCTTCGATCCGAAGCACTTTACCATGTGGCCAGCCGTGACCAATCACGGCTGGTCACAGTGTAATACAGGAAAGCCGTTTATCGGCTTTCCTGTACTCAGGTCTGCAGACCTGATGAGGGGAGAGCCGATCGGCTGCATCCCTGACAGGGAGGGTTTGTGCTGATGATTTATCAGCACAGCCCTCCCTTGGATCGCCACCCTAGACCACCAGGGAGCCTGCCCAGGGACCACCATGGATGCGATCACCCAGGACC
>BLSH010009475.1:2555170-2595158 GCA_018402905.1 Glandirana rugosa | reverse complement strand
TGCTTTTTGTTATATATATATATATATATATATATATATATATATATATATATTTATTAGGAGACTTCGGTGAATATGCTTTTGGAATATTTGCATATTACACAAATAAAAATGATATATGTGGAATTGTCATGTAGCTCTCATCAGAGATATAAGGATCATTGCCTGTGTTCTAAACAGCCGTAGGTGTGAAATTCATATGCTGGCTTTATTCCTGTCCAAAAGCTAAACACGCAAAGGCAACTCATTGTCATTCATCTGATGCTATTGGAGCAGTCCCAGTGAATCATAGAGTAGTAACAGAATGCTTTGGATTCATATAGACATCCCACACATGAGCATTTTCCTCCAGAATATGGTATCATTCACATTGCTAATTTAAAAATAATGTTGGTAACCCCTTCATTATCAGGGACCAGGCTGAGCCTCTACTATGGGCTCAGCAGTCCTATGACATATCAGACAGTAGTGACATTTGGATGTGACAGTCTTGCTTATAGTTTCAAAGTTTCCTGAGGCTGAATTACATTTTGTGGGGGCTGAAAGTTGTTGATCCTGTGGCTATCTGAAGCAAAGTCCTTAATCTCGGTGATCTCTTTGTAATAGCGCTACATATAACGTGACAGTCATTGTGCATAATTGTTTAATAGTACATTTAGTAGTATGTTGGATGATAAGAATGGTCAAAATATGTTCCTATGCTGATTATTAATCAGCTTTGTGTCTCTATGCATATGAGTATATATCAAGACTAATCAATTATGTACTGTATTCTTATTGTCTCAGTCTTCATCAACACAAATGTCAGAATGTATGGCATCCTCAAAATGGAAATATGTTATTAAGCAGTCTTACGTAACTTGTGTAACTGTTGCTATTACTGACTTGCTGGGGGCCAAAGCTTTCCCCTTTTCATTTTCTGGATGGATTGTTAGCTAACACTAGATAAAAAAAAAATGCTAATCCGTATATATATGTCATTTTATTATGTATTTAAATGTAATTTTATTATGTAGTCTGCAGAAAGTTTATGCTTACCTGTAATGTGTGTGCAAAAGGGAGAATCTTTGTTGAACGGTAAAAATAGGCAAAATTGTAGAAGAGCTTCTAAAATAACACTAGATCTGAGTAACCATGTCCACATTGAGTAAACACACCTTGAAATCTTTAATTCTGCAGTAGACATAGGTGGGATATCATAGACTGTATGATGATTTGCTTCACCAACTGTTCTCCAGCAATGGTACATGTTGATACTTTGCTTCAAGGGATACTTTTGTCTGTTAAATTAAACTCAGAATATTCTGAGTTTTTAAAGTGAGATTACAAAACAAAAAAGAATGAGTGAATTCATTTTAAAAACATAAAGGCTACTTGGGAAACATTTTCAACATATCTGGAAGGCACTACAGTCAATTGAAACATTTAGGACTTGAGATAAAAACCCACACAGCCAGCTATACTTTGTAAGATTTGATGTTGCATAGTGGAGCATAGTAAAATAAAGATATGAATTGCTCAAAGCAATGCATGCAGCGTACAGAAATAAGGAACACTTTTAGATTGTTAAAATGTAAACTTAATCTGTTATTTACATTCTATTTTTTTAACATTTTAATAATGGATATTCCACTTAACATACTTCTCCACGCTCTCCTACTAGTTTTTGACACACTTGTGTATATTTGTTTTATTTTGGCCTCACCATTCATTATTCTTTTCATAGTTGGGCTATACATCTGAGTAATGGATGCTCTTCTTATTATGAGATATGTTCACCTTATTGTCCCCGTATATGTTTCATAAACTACCTGTATACTTGCATGACATATCACAATCTCAACACACTCTCCTACTAGTTTTTGACACACCTAGTATGTAAACATATTTGTTTCATTGTAGCCTCACCATTAGTTATCCTTTCCATAACTGGGCTATACATCTGAGTAATGAATGCTCTTCTTATTATGAGATATGTTCACCTTATTGTCCTTGTATATGTATCATAAACTACCTGTATACTTGCCTGACATATCACAATTTCAACACACTCTCCTGCTAGTTTTTGACACTGTATGTATACATACTGGTTTCATTTTAGCCTAGCCATTAGTTATTCTTTTCATAGTTGGGCTATACATCTGAGTGATGGATGCCATTCTTATGAGATATGTTCACCTTATTGTCCCCGTATATGTTTCATAAACGACCTGTGCTTGTATGACATATCCCAATCTCAACACACTCTCCTAATAGTTTTTGATACACCTAGTATGTACACATATTTGTTTCAGTTTAGCCTCACCATTAGTTATCCTTTCCATAATTGGGCTATACATCTGAGTAATGAATGTTCTTCTTATTATGAGATATATTCACCTTATTGTCCTTGTATATGTATCTTAAACTGCCTGTATACTTGCAGGACCTATCACAATTTCACAACTCTCTCCTACTAGTTTTTGATACACTTAGTATATATACATATTGATTTCATTTTAGCCTTGCCAATAGTTATCCTGTTCAAAGTTGGGCTATACATCTACCTTGGGACTTTATCAAGACTCTACTTTTTTTTCCCAGCCCCTAAATTATGTCTTTATCTACGTCAGTGCTCCAGATGTTTCTCCAAATGTGAAATGTGTATGTGCAAATAAAAAAGGTGTTCGTTACATCTTGTGGCTTTGTTAGAGTTTTGTGAGGAACAATTACCGGTTAGAGATTCACAGCTGTCAGTCACAATCTGCAGGTATCTCCTAACCTCTTCATTCCCAGTTAGGAAAGGAACATCTTTCTGTCTTGGTTGCTTTCAGGAGTTTGTTGTATTGATTTCACCTTATACAGACTATCAATCTAGTATAGTAAGGCTGTAATGCAAAGGTCAGAGACTGCCGACCTTCTTAGGTGCTTATAGTCTTTTGATATAGTGTCCCATAGTTTTCTTCCTCGAGGACAAAGTAACTTGGATGCTTGAGCAGAGTAAATGTATAGGAAGCTGCACCAAAAACCATTTGACCTAAAGGTGCACATAGACAGAGGTTGATTTATGTCAAAAAAGAGCTGTACTATAAACTGTGATAATCAAAAATACATAACTTAAAGAATCGAAACAAATAAAATATGGTAACAACATAAATGCCACATAATTGTGCAACACCTGTGTATAACAAAATCCAAATGCAAATACGCTAATATAGTGAAAAGGTTTTCAAATAAAAAGTTCATGAAAATTTGAGACAATCCTCTTCATAAGTGTGCAGATGAGAGTGGTGAACATCCAATCACCATTCAAGTCTCCAAATTGTGACACCACCACCTTGGTAAAGATACAGGCTTACCAAATTTAGTGGACCCTCTAATCAAAGAGAGGTCAGATGAGCATATGGCCAAACACCCTGGCCCGGGGTATTCACAAGACTCTCGCATAAAATCCATTCGGAGGTAAGGATATGGGCTGTACTTGTCGTCACAATGGCATCCAAGTGAGTGCAAAATGTGAAAGGAGAAGCTCCACATAGTGTAAAACCTTTCTAATTATTTTATTAAAATAATAGGTTGCACTTACATTTCAACAGTAGCATAAAATGCATAGAAAAATTGCCAGCTGGCTAATAACACTTCCTGGAACACGTGCAGGACACTTTTATGTTATTAGCTGGCCAGCAATATTTCTATGCGATATATGCTACTTTTGAAATGTAAGTGCAACCTATATTTTTAATAAAATAAATAGAATGGTTTTACACTATGCAGAGCTTCTCCTTTCATTGATTGTGGCCTCACTTGAGTGCCATTGTGATGAGCATTACAGCCCATATTCTTACCTAGATTTTGTGAGAGAGTCTTAGAGGGTCCACTAAATTTGGTAAGCCTGCATTTTTACTAAGGTGGTGGTGTCACAATTTGGAGACTTGAATGGTGATTGGATGTTCACTACTCTCATCTGAACACTTATGAAGAGGATTGTCTCAAATTTTCATGAACTTTTTATTTGAAAAGGCTTTCACTATATTAGTGTGTTTGCACTTGGATTTTGTTATACACAGGTGTTCCTCAATTGATTATATGGCATTTATGTTGTTACTTAATACCATATTTTTTTTTTCGATTCTTTGATTTATGTATTTTTGATTATTCACTGTTTATAGCGCAGCTCTTTTTTGACATTAGGATCTAGTCTGGGGAAAATATCTCATAGCAGAGCTGCTGCTTCTCATTGTTTATACCATTTATAATTTTTAACTGTGATTTGTATTTTCCAAGAGCAATTTCTGAGTTGGTACAATACGAAGTTGATTGATGTTGATTTCAACCAGGTTGGGTGAGGACCACTGTGATTTTGGGTGGCAGTACTGTGATGATTAGTGTATTTAAGGCATTCTCGGCATATTACAGTCATTTTTTAATATCTATGGACAGCTTAAAAGATGACAGCTGGTACTTGCTTAGGGTGAAATGTTGGAGTTGTAATATAGGCCAGAAACTGCTCATTCAAGTACCACTAGGGATTAATTAAGTGGTCTTCAAGTTTGTTGTGTTTTTATTTTAAATACATTTTTTTTTCATTGCTATGTACAAAATGCCCTAGGTACAGGTTACATGAAACTACAGTTGTGCTGGATACACAAGCCAACATTTTATGGGTCAAGCATATTTATCAATGACAATTGCGTGTTCGGGTTAAGCATCAAAGTCCAAAACCATTACCTGCAAACTCTGTTATGTAGGTATTCTATTCTGTAATCACCACTTGATAGTTGACAAATGAAAAACACAAGTATTTTAGAATGTAAAAATTCCCTGTGTTCTGGTTTCAGGGAACCACAGTTAAGCTGGCCATATAGTATACAATTTTTGTATTCAGTTTATTTTAGATTTACCTTCAACTATGTGGTGCAAGAGCCTGTCTGACTGCATACAAGTTGAAAGTGTTTAGGTTTGACCTCCTATTATATGGTTTTGGTAAATATAAAGGGAAATTGTACAAGATAATTGTATAATGTATGACCCGCCTTATGCTGGATACACAAGCCAACATTTTACAGGTCCAACATTTATCAATGGCATGTGCAGGTTCGGGTTAAGCATCAAGGTCCAACACCATTATAACATTTAGAACTTGCAGTTTCTATTATGTAGGTATCTTATTCTGTAATTAGCACGTAATAGTTGATAAGTGAAAAACACAAGTATTTTAGAACTTTTGTTTTCAGTGGAAGCACATGCTGTTTTTTGACTCCTTAAGAGAGACTGCCGGTTCTACATTAGACTAACTGACTCCTAAACCGCTTTTTGATGGGGCCACCGTTGTGCAAGAGATATTCATAGGTATGGGTTCTCTAATCTGATAATCCTGATTTGTATGTTGTATGGAAAGATGTACAAGTACAATACTATCACTTCACTTTATCTACAACCTCTGTGTGAGCTGTAGGTTGCTGCTGAGCAATAAAAGGTTACAAATGTTAGGATTTTAATAGACTTAAGTGCTATTCTTTCAAATATAATGTTGTATATTTTAACTGTGTACTTTATATTATTGGTAGAGAAAATATCTCAACATTTTTAGGTGCCAAGGTCAGTGGTTACAAAATCTTTCATTTTAAAATGTAAAGATGATTTAACTGAATTAAATATATTTCAATGCAGAGTAAAGTTTGTATTCCTCTTCTAAAAAATGCTTGTCCTTGTCCCGGTGGTGTAAAATGCTATTGTGCTGATTGATGTTATAAATATTTGATTTTTTTTAACAAGGAAAACATGGCCAATTTGCAGTATCATAAAATGATGCATCTATTATTGCATTGGGTACAGTGGTGTAACAATAGCCATAGCAGGAAGCTTTTACTTAGCTGTTTTAGCAGTCTAGATTTATTGCCCTCTGAACTTCTGTTACAGACTGAAATTAACCCTGTGTGCCAAATTCAGTGGAATACCTGAGAGTTTCTCCACCGCTAAAGCCATATTATCCAGCTGAAATTTGCAGTTGTACAAACAAGTTTAAAAAGCTAGAGATTAAAGCTCAACTTTTCCAATTTCCCCCAAAAAAATGATGTGCAGTGGAGCTCCATTGTACTAAACAAGTTAAATACTCATTAACTCTAAGGGGATGAGGAATAAGGTATAATACTTTACTCCTTGCTTGTCCAGTTCAGCAAAGCATCTTCTATAAGATGCTCTGGACCATGGTCTCACAATGATGTCATCAAGTACAATGTGGCAGGGCTATACCACAAGCCACAGCAAAGGAAAGAACCAGAGTCTACCAGAGTGAGGAGTTAGGCAGGCCTTAGATGATACAGTTTTCTGTCCTGCAACCGCAGATTGCAGAAAAGAAAATCGGTCAATTTCCCCGTCAACACTGACTGTGAGAATCCCTCCCGCAGAGCTATTGTGTTCTCCTGGGGGGGGGGGGGCACATAGTGATTGATATTGCTAGCAGCTATAGCTACTGGTAATTATCACATCCTAAAAATCTGACATGCTGGTTGAACCCGAGTCACTTGATGGATCCACTTGGGTACAAGCAGCTTGCCCATACATGGTTCAAATATAGGCCCGTCCATGCTGAACCAGCTGAGATTCAAACCATCTTTGGCCGGCTTAAGGCAAGTCTTACATTTTATTTCTCATCCCCAAATGTTCATGGGTCTTTAACTCTTGCAGTGTTCATTTCTACAGATCCTACCGGAGCGAGGAGTAAGGTAAGTATTGCATTTTATTTCTCATCCCATAACATTAATGAGTATTTATCCCTCGGTGTTAATTTCTACCGTTGGGCTTTAAAGAAGTTTGTATTAGGGTCATAGAGTAGCGTGCAAGAGCATTAATAATTTTGTCATTATGCGATTTCAGGATGTTTCATAATTGGTACTGCTGTTACAACTATACATTTTATCCACAGCACTGGTCCCTAATATTGTACTGACTATGCTTCCTGTCCTTGACTTAAGCATACTTTATGTTAAGTTCAGAATCTGGTGCAGCTGCACATAGTAACCAATCCGCTTCTAATTCCCGCTTTTTCAATTAACCTCCTTGGCGGTATGATTATTTCAGATTTTTGGTGCTGAAAGCAGTACATTATTTTGCATGGAAATTTGGCGTTTTATATTGTAGGCCTGTAATTCTTAGGAATAACTCACTTAAATCTGTCCAAACAAGAGTCTAGCAGACATCCCAGGTATGATAAAGTTTGAAACATGAAATTATAAATTAGAATATAATAAATAACTAAAAATAATTTAAAAAATAATAACGTAATAGTAATAAAATGTATTCAATAATGTAATCAAACCAAAAACACTGAAATTTGCTCAGTTGCAGAATTGTCGCTGTCGTCACTTTCAGTGTCTGATGATAAATTTTTCCACAAATCAGTATCACTCAATTCTGCAAATGATTCTTATTTACTATCGCGGTTTTCTAGCTAATCAAAAAACACTTTTTGACGTAAAGGGACGCTTCTTGGTTGCCATGGACATTCTCAAGTTTCCAGGCAGAAAGAATGACATATATAATATAAAAGTGCATGCAAGGCACTGGGCAAACCACTAGGGACAAAGGGGATGTGAAATGATTTCATACAGTAATGTAATCATACAGATTACAGTGTACTGTATGTTTACTGTGTGTTTCACTTTTTGAATTTGTCACCGGTCTCCGCCCCTGTGTGACACGATGCTCGCAGGGAACAGAGCCCGGCACACAGAGGCATCGGGCAGAGGACACAGCCCGCAGACACGGCGGGGTACATCGCTGGGTCCATGGGACAAGGTGAGTAACGCTGCCATGGATCCAGCGATGCAATCCCGAGTGTGGCTCGGGGTTACCGCTAATGGTACTGAAATTCCACCCTGAGCCACAGGGAGGTTAAGCTTTGACAATAAAACCTAGAAGCTGATTGGTTACTTTGCACAGTTGCATCATATTCTGTATTAGTAAATTTTCCAAATGTCAAAATTTTGCTAGGGGGCACAATGACTTGTAGTTATGCACTTGATTACATACGGTATCAATCGATGCATTACTTTAATCTGCAAATATAGTCATGTTCCCTGAGCATACCATTGTTTTCAAATACATGTATTGCATAATGTACACTTAGGGTGCTTAAAATAAATGTAAAGCCAAAACTTTATTTTCTTTGTTATAGTTGGAAGCGGTTATACTCTGTCACCTTTTCTTTATTTTTTTTTTGTCCACCTGTGTCCTAATGGGGAAATGTCCCTTCCCTTCAGGCCCTGTAAATACAACATGAATTAGGAGGAAATCTCTCCAAATAGAGTAAATCCCTAATAGAAACTGGAACAAATATGCCCATTGGGAGAATTCCCTCTAGCTTTTCTGATGGCATTGACCTTCATTTTGATTATTGATGACGATGGTCACCAGGACAAGTCTGGAAGGCAAATCTCCCTAACAAGGACACAGACAGCAGTAAAAGCCTCACAAGGGTTCTAACCCCTCACCACATTTAATATATATTTGGTTAGGGTACAAAGTTGCATAGAGCTGAGAATTTTTTAAATACCAAATGGCCCTAAACAGTCCTTTTCATTCAATTTTTACTGTCATCCGTGTTCTTGAATGGAATTTGGTAAATTGATACATCTGATAATCTGTCATTGTTTAAAGTGGACATCTATATGGACTCTTTTTTGCCATGCTTACGATATTTTTTAAACTAACACCATTCATCTGTAAATTTTTCTTCAAATTTGATCGCCCTACATTTAATACATTGAAGAGGCATGTTTTAGCAGCAATTTGTGGTTGCCCACATCCCAAATATGTACAAGCAATAAAAAGGAACCAACCCTCATGAGTGGGACTTTAACGGCAACAGGGTTATGTGCAAAAATATAGCACTCAAAAACATTAAATAGCATAGATACAAAGGCTATTCATAGTTTGATGGATATACAATATTGGTCACAACTTGAAATAATTCCCAAAATGTAGATACCCAACACTTTTCGAGAATGGTATATCTCTGCTCTTCTTCAGGGGTATAGATACACCACAGAAAGGAACTATACTCTATTACAATGTGGTACGGTATACTGTCAGAACGATATACTGTGGGACTATCGTATATTCAACGAACTATGAATAGCTTTTGTATCTGTGCTATTTAATGCTTTTTATCTTAAAATGTTTTATGTCAATAATAAAGCTTTTGTTACTTTTATAACACATGACACCATTTTGAGTGCTATATTTTTGCACATAATCCTGTTGCTGTAAGTCCCACTCATGAGGGTTCATTTTCATTGCTTGTACATCCAATACGTTAGGTTTGCATATATCCTTTATTTGGAAGCATCTGATTTATGTTTAGGACCATCATATATTTATTTTTTCAAATGTGCTTCTTTTTAGCTAAAACAATATTTTATTATTTTTGCAGAAGTCTATTTAAATTGCATATATCCAGAGGTGTAATTACATTCAGCCTACATAAGAGCCAACGCTATTTAACTGCAATTGTTCTTTTTATTCAGGGATATTTGTTCAATTCACCAACATTGGCTAGTTACACATTATTAAAGAGTAATATCCTGTGTGCTAATATTTGTGAATTGGCCAAATCACGCGTTCACTCTCTGTACACTTTTGTATATCTTAGCACACATCTAGCTAACACTGTATTAAAAAAAACAGGGATTTTGGATTTTTATTCAATGTAATATGCTATAAAATTTCAATATATGGTGTGTTAGATTCTGAATTCTGAAAACTGTCATGCTGATGCTTTTGGCTTTTATACTTTGTGTCACTGACCATGAACATATTTATAGAAAATAATTTTGACTTTTCTGCAGCTTTTATTTGCTGCAGCTTTTATTTGCTGCAGCTTGTCCTGGGTCTATGATTTCAAGGTATTGAAGCCAGACAGCTAACTAACTGATCATTATAGCATCCCTTCTTTCACATAAAAAGCTGTGTCCTAGTGCCAGTGCTTTATATAAAAAGAAACGATTTATATCTGTTTTAATAGTGTCTTCCAGCGATCACCTGACTCCAGGCTCTCTGCTCGCCCTGTTTGATACCTCCAGTGGGCGGGGCCGAGATTCCCCTGCTGATGTCAGCCAGGGAGGCAGGAAGGAGAGAGCCTGAAGTCATGTGATCGCTGGAAGACACTATTAAAACAGGTAGAAATCGGCTTTCTTAAATAAAACACAGACACTAGAATACAGCTTTTTATGTGACAGAGGGGATGATATAATGATCAGTTAGTTTTATAGCAATGGGGAGAGGAGCAGAGTGGTGCTAGTGAGCACTGACAGGCAGGTAGGGGAGGAGGACAGAGGGAGACAAGAGAGCTGCAGATAGCAGCGCATTGGCGGAGGCGCATGCACTGACCACGGTGTCCAGGCTCAGCAGCCCTGATATACCGTGGTCAGCGTACAGAGGGGAAGGTAGAAACTGGCAGGATCAGCAAGGTATTACGGGTAATACAGGGGGCCAAAATACACAGAACAAGCACTGTGCTGTATATAATGCTCTAAGGTGGGGATATGTAATTAGCGGACCTCCAGCTGTTGCAGAACTACAAGTCCCATGAGGTATAGCAAGACTCTGACAGCCACAAGCATGACACCCAGAGGCAGAAGCATGATGGATCCACTAATTGCATATCCCTGCTCTAAGGGAACAGGATCATATTTTTTTGGGGGGTTAACAAACGCATAAAAGTGTATGTCATAGCAAAATGTTAAATATTAGCCATTTAGGCTCCATGTACACTAGCTCTTAGAAGCTGTTATCAGCATTTTCTGCTCTTAGAAACTAAATATTATTATCACATGTGTCCATGCACACTGCTTTAGGCTATAAGCATATTTTGAGCTTCAGCGTCTAGAAGCAGAAAAAAAATTGTTTTTGTCTAGTTTTTTGGAGCGTTTTTGCAGCAGAAAAAAATGCTGAATGCTCCTAAATGCACCTATCTGCTTCCAAATGCTACTAGCAGCTTTTTTTCTCCTTTTTGTACTACAAAAATGCTAATAAAATGCTAATCCTAAAAGTTCCTAAAAGCGTCTAAATTATTCTAAAAGCTGCATGCAGACTAGTGTTTTTTAAGCTCCTAGAAGCTATTAGCTTTGTTTCTGCTCCTAAAAGCTAAATAGTGTTATCCTATGTTTCTATGCACACTACTTTAGGCTATTAGCATTTTTTGAGCTTTAACGTCTAGGAATAGAAGAAAATTGTTTTTCTAGAGTTTTTTTGGAGTGTTTTTTCAAGCAGAATGCTCCTAAATGCTCCTAACTGCTTCTAAATGCTACTAAAATGTCCCTAACAGCTTTTTTTGAGTTTTTATTTCTTCATCCACTGCAAAAACACTAATGCTCCTAAAAGCTTCTAAAAGCTGCCAAAATGCTATTAGAAGCAGGCACAAAAATGCTATCAGCATTTTTCATCCAGCTTTTTTTTTCCTAGCTTTTTTTTGAGCTCATGAAAAATGCTAGTGTGCATGGAGCCTAAAAGCTACTAAAATGCTACTAGAAGCAGGCACAAAAATGCTAGTATCAGCATTTTTCATCCAGCATTTTTTTTCTAGCTTTTTTTTTGAGCTTATGGGAAATGCTAGCGAGCATGGAGTCAAGAAGTTTTTTTCCTTTAGGTTCCAAGTGCCATCTCTCATGTCCCTTTCTTTATCAGCCTTCCAAGTTTACAGCTAAGGAAATTGGACATGTTTGGTCCATATCTTTGAAATATAGAATACAGCTATAAACAGGCAATTAGTAGTTTTCAGAAGACAAACAGTGGTAGCCTCCATATTTCTCTCTTGACTGGTGTACTTTAAGGCCTCATGCACACTGGACATTTTTACAGCTGCTGTTTTTTTGCTTCAGGATTTTTTTTCTGCAGCCTGTAAACTCCCCATCATTTTGTCCTATGTGTCCATGCACACATAGGCTTTTATCAGCAGTTTTTGGCGGTGTGTTTTCTGGCTGGAAAAAAACCCCCCAGAACTAGTTGGTTTGAAGAGGAAAAACGCTATTCTGCGTTTATGAGCATTTTTGAGCCTTAACCACTTCCTTATTGGGCACTTAAACCCCCCTCCTGCCTGGACCAATTTTCAGTTTTCAGCACTGTAACTCTTTGAATGATAATTGCACGGTCATGCGATGTTGTATCCAAGCAGAATTGACGTCCTTTTTTTCCCACAAATAGAGCTTTCTTTTGGTGGTATTTGATCACATCTGCGGGTTTTTATTTGTTGGGCTATAAACAATAAAAGAGCAACGATTTTGAAAAAATATTTTTTTTTTAAACTTTTTGCTATAATAAATATCCAAAATAAAAAATAAAAAAACAAATTTATTCCTCAGTTTAGGTCAACATATATTCTTCTACATATTTTTGGAAAAAAAAAAAAAATCGCAATAAGCGTATTTTCATTGGGTTGCACAAAAGTTATAGAGCCTACAAACTATGGAAATTGGTCTATGGCGTTTTTATTATAATTTTTTTTTTTACTGGTAATGGCGGCGATCTGTGGTGGACATGTCTGACATTTTTGACACTTTTTTGGGACTAATGACATTTATGTGTTCCCTGTATGTGTTCTAACTATGTTGGGGCAGGGCTAGCAGGGACATAACAGATCTAACTAATCCCGATCACAGGGATCAGTAAATCTGTCATGCCCCCCCTCACATAGCAGGGAACCACGTGTTTACATCAGCGATTCCCCGTTCTGGCTCTCTGTAAAGGGATTGCGGGTCTCCGGCGGACATCACTGTCAGAGCGAGCCTGGGGGCGCGCAAAGGGGAGGACGCCTATTGACGGCCTCCTGGCAAAGTAGATCCGCGCTGTAGCCATCAATCGGCTATATCGCGGATATGAAGAGATTAAAGTGATTGTAAAGTCTTTTTCTAGAAAAATAGTCGTTTCGCACAGAGCAGCTCGGATTTTCCTCTTCTTGGGTCCCTCGTCGGCTCTCTTGGCCCCTCCCCCCATCGATTTCCCCCACAGCAAGCAGTTTGCTATGGGGCACCTGAGCCGAACTGCAGCTCTGTGTGTCCATTCAGCCCCGGTTTGGTCCCGCCCCCTCTCTCCTGGTTGGCTAACTGACTTTGACAGCAGTGGGAGCCAATGGCGATGTGTATCAGCCAATCAAGAGAGGGAGTCCCAGACGGCCGAGGCACTCGTGGACATCACTGGAGAGAGAGGGGGTCAGGTAAGTATTAGGGGTGCTAGGGTGGTTGCTTCACACAGAAGGCTTTCTATTTTAATGCATTCTAGAAAACAACTGCCTTTACAACCACTCTAAGCTTTTGTGGGAGTATAGTTTTGCTAAAAAACGCTAATGCAAAAATGCTTCAAAAGGGCAGAATTCTACAGCTAAAGCTACTGGCGTTTTTATAACTTTCAGTGTGCA
Source organism: Glandirana rugosa (assembly GCA_018402905.1). Classification (NCBI taxonomy): domain Eukaryota; kingdom Metazoa; phylum Chordata; class Amphibia; order Anura; family Ranidae; genus Glandirana; species Glandirana rugosa. The sequence continues at coordinate 2,581,768 of BLSH010009475.1, read as the reverse complement.
TGAGGCCTAAGGGTATAGATGTATGCTGATATTTAGTTGTTTACTTGGTATGATCAATTTGAGCTAAAAAAATAAATAAATAATAACTTAGTAATAAACATCTTTTAATTTTTCATGTTCCTTTTTTGTTGAAGATGGGTGTAAGACACTAAGACAGTGATCAAGGCCAGGTAATCTGATGTTCCTTTGTTATCACATTTACAGATGTCTGCTTGTACGTTGTGTTCTTGAGTGCTAGGTGTAAACATGTTCTTTAGAAAGACAATAGATCTCTCTTGTTGATGATGGTGCTATGCGACACTTCTGTCAGAGATGAATACACCTCACACATTGTTAGTACATCTGAGCTAAGTTCAGCACTGAGTGGAGTGTCCATGGGAACTGTTCTACTGATCTACAACCCTGAATATACTGTAGTATACAAAATGCCTTTGGGGTGGGGCTCTAACTGCTCCCTAACATGTGTGGAACCCATCTTTGAAATTTTGTATCCTAACAGCGGTGGCTGGTGTATAAGGGGTGCCTCCCCACTGGCTAAAAAGAAGAGAGGAACATTGACTTTCCTTTTTTTTGGCTCGTTGGCTGTCACCTGACAGCCAAGTAGTGAGCCTATTGGTCAGCCATTAAAGACTATGTGTGTGCGCTGAACGGTGGCTGACCACCTGTGATATTGGCTGCAATTTACCCCACCTGTGATATTGGCTGCAATTTACCCCACCTGTGATATTGGCTGCAATTTGCCCCCACCTGTGTTATTGGCTGCAATTTACCCCACCAGTGATGCTGAGCTGTATACTGTGCCCTGTGATGCTGAGCAGTTTAGGGGAAGTTCTTATTGGATTATCAGGAGAAGACACACTAAAAAGCCCAAGTACAGTACATGGTGCCAAGCAATGCTTAAATACTGTATAGGGATTAATTATCTAAAGGATAAAACTATGTTCACCTAGTAAAGTGATTGTACACTTTGCACAGTGTATGTAAGGAAATTAAGTGACGTTAATATGAATCTCCAATCATGTGCGGGGGAAATTAAAAGACTTAATTTTTCTAGCACATGATTGGGTATTTAAAGTGAATACAGTCCCACGGACTTGATCTTCTTCTTGCATATCTTTTATTGACTATCGTGTATTATATACTGTATTTTGTATATATAATATATGTGACAGACCCAACCAGGGCAGGGGCTTTTGGAGAGGACTAGGGCAAGCCTCTTACCCACTGACTATGGGCCCTGGCTTTTGGGGGAACACTGCACTTTGGAAGGTGTGTGCTGGGGGACCCTTGGAGTGGTCTTGTTTCTGATTTAAGTTTATGTCTCCCCAAAACACACAGACTCTGGGAACTGGGGGTCCCATATACAAATTTGGAGTCTCTAGACCCAAACCAGCAATGACTGCTTCACACTGTGAGACTCATAGCAGATGTTAATCTCGTCAGCTCAAAGCCACCTGTCTGGGGTCTCCTGATATAATTTGTTTATTGTAAGTAGGTCTCCTGCTATAGTCAGTTTATTAAGGTGTTCTGTATCTTCCCATTGTCTTATTGTTTTGTCTATCTGCTAGAAAACCATTGTGGTAAGTTTATGCTTGTGATCATGTGTATTGTACCCAGGGTGAGGAGCTTGGTGCCGAATAGTCTGAGTCACCCAGGTGGCTAGTTGTTTAACTATGGTAATTATATTCCTGTGTACAGTTTGTATTGTTAGGGTAATATGATCAGGAGGGGGGGGTGTCCTCCTGTGGGGTATAAAGTATGTGTCTGAGTTTCAATAAACAGTCATTCCTTTGGTTTTACCTCACATCTTGTCTGTGTACAATGTTTGGGGTAAAAATGGGCTGGTATTAGTTCTCGATCTGCTCAAAATGGTTTGGAGGACAGGAGGCACTGGCTGGCAGCCGAAAGCACCTAATTGGGGTGCCAAGCAGTTCCATCAGAATATATATCTTGTACTATTATATCCTGCATGAACTAGAAATTATTATAGTAAGGAAAAATGTCATATAATTTATCAGACATGCCTATAAAACAATAACAGAACATCTATTATATCTGATACCTTTACTTTTTTGGGTTGGGTTGTTAAATAACAGTAGAAAACAAAATGGCATAAAGCCTTAGGTAATGCCGCAAGCTTGTATCTGCCACGTACCTGATGGGTGGGCCTGATGTGCAGCGGGAAGGCCTCGCATACAACCCTGGCAAAAGGGCCTCCAATGTTATAAACAGTGACCACAAGAGCCGAGTGGTATAAGAGTGCCTGGATCGTCTATGATGCGGCTGATGATCTCTCAGGGTGGACCAGCAGGTAACAGCAGGTATAGTCAGCTCTGCAGACAGGAAACTGGAAGGTGCAAAGCTGTGGAGACACTGGATGCTTGGTCAGACAAGCCAGGTTTGGAAACAGACAATCAATCAGATATAAGTGGCAGGATATCAGTCCATGTAGAGAAAAGCGTAGTTACAAGGCAAGCCGGGGTCAGGATAAGAGAAGTCTATCGTAGTCAAACAGGCCGGGTCGAACAGGAAACAGATCAGATCTCAACAGGTAGTCACAGAACAGGTATGAGCTGCAGATCAGACAGCAGAGTCTGTGTGCTGCTAAGGTGTTTAAATAAGGCAGCGTGGCTCCAATCAATGAAATCACCCTGCACAATTGTTAACCCTTAGTGACCCCTGTGCTGGGTAGCAGATCCATGACAGTATCTAGCACAGGGAGAAGCCATGGGTGCTCAGAATCCGCCTCACGGCCAGGAAAGTAGTAAAACAAAATAATAAGTTGTACCACCTCTAATGATCCTGATAACCTCCCAAAAAAGCCGACATGTTTGCTACTGGTTGCTGCTTATTTTGAATGACCGCTCCCAGGACCCATGATGAAATGCAAACAAAGGGGTAAGGTATCTCAGATTATGTCCTTGAACAAATGTATTCAATATTTGGTAGGTGACATCAGTGGGTATATCCTGTCACTTTGTTCACATTCACCTGCTGGCTAAGGAAATTAGTGGCAAGTAGCTGGGGAAGTAGACATATCAGAAGGCATTGGTCATTTTGCCTGATGTGTATCTGCATCACTGAGAATCGTGATTGATAATAGATGTACATTTTTTTTTTAATAATGGACTGTCACCTGGGTTTGTGGTTTTTATTTCCAAAAATACTTTTTGTAAGAGGTGTGTGTTTACTTTTCATTTTTTTTTGGTGAATGAGTAGCCAGGGGTACTATGCTCTTACTCATTCACAAAGGGGCCAGTATCTGGTGGATCTTTATTTGAAAGGGGGCTTCCTGAATCTGCACTTTGTTCACATTCACCTGTTGGCTAAGGAAATTAGTGGCAAGTAGCTGGGGAAGTAGACATATCAGAAGGCATCGGTCATTTTGCCTGATGTGTATCTGCATCACTGAGAATCGTGATTGATAATAGATTTACATTTTTTTTTTAATAATGGACTGTCACCTGGGTTTGTGGTTTTTATTTCCAAAAATACTTTTTGTAAGAAGTGTGTGTTTACTTTTCATTTTTTTTTTTGGTGAATGAGTAGCCAGGGGTACTATGCTTCTCTTACTCATTCACAAAGGGGCCAGTATCTGGTGGATCTTTATTTGAAAGGGGGCTTCCTGAATCTGCAACATTTCCCCCTGCAACCCCCCACAAACACTCAACTAGGGTGGTTGGGAGGAGGCTCTTGTCATGGAGGCATGGTGCTTAGCTAGGGAAGGTGGCTTGGTATGATTTAGAAGAGGAGTGCAGGCTTGTTGGCCCCCCTCTTTCCTAGCCGAACTGCTTGCTCAGATAAGGGTCTGGAATGGATTTTGGAGGGTGTCCCATGCTTTTTTTTTGCCATAGGCCCCCCTTAAAATCCATACCAGACTCTCAATTAGTATAAAGGTCTGGTATGTATTACTAGGGGAAACCCCATGCAGCTGCTTTATTTGCAAACAGAACAAAGTGGCTAGGAAATCTCATTACCGGCAGATAATTTGAATGGGGTTTTTCTTTTTCCTTGAAAATGTCACTTTCTGTAGTACATGGTACAGATGTGTTACATCCTAGGCAGGTTATAACATCCCTCGAATGTGTTATTTGAAAGAATTGTGCATTTTTAATGTTGCCCTTTAAGCCTTGTTAACCATTTCAGCTCCGGGAGATTTTACTTCCTTCATAACCAGGCCATTTTTTGCTATTTGGCACTGTTCTATTTTAACTGGCGGCTGCGCGGTCCTGTAACGCTGTACCCAAACTATATTTATGTATTTTTTTCACACAAATAAAGCTTTCTTTGGGTGGTATTTGATCCCACTGGGTTTTTATTTTTTACGATATAAATGAAAAAGACAGAAAATTTTGGAAAAAAAGAAACTATATTTTTCTTTAGTTTCTGCTATAAAACATATCCAATTAAAAAAAAAATCTAAAATGTATTCCAGTACATGTTTTTGATAAAAAAAACGCTAATAAGTGTGTATTGATTGGTTTGTGTGAAAGATATAGTGTCTACAAACTATGGTGTATATACTGTATACTGAAATTTTTCTTTATTTATTTATATTTATACTACCAATGGTGGCGATCAACAACCTATAATGGGACTGCGATATTGCGACAGACAATCTGACACTAACTGACGCTGGGGGTAGCAAGATAACTACCACTGACCTCACCAGTGCCATTAATATTGTGATCAGTGTAAAAAAAATATACACTGTCACTGTACTAATGACACTGGATGGGAAGAGATTGACATTTAGGGTGATCAAGGGGTTAAAGAGGTAGTAAATCCTCAAGGATCTTAACCTTAATGCATTAAGGTGAAAAACCTCCTGTGCTGCAGCAGCCCCCCTCAGCCCCCCTGTTACCTACTTGAGCCCGATCTTTCCAGTGACTGGGACGAGCACACCAGCTCCAGCCGGTGTCTCGGGTCCTCATTGGATAGCTTGATAGCAGTGCAGCCATTGGCTCCCACTGCTGTCAATCAAATCCAATGACGCGGTATCCAGAGGGTGGGGCACAGTCCTGTTGTTTGTGTCAATGGATGCAGCAGCAGGACATGGGAGTGCGCCCGTCCGGGTGCCCCCAGGGAGAGCGCTTCTCCGACGGGGCGCTCGAGAAGAGGAGGAGTCAGGAGCACCCTTGGAGGACCCCAGAAAAGGAGGATCAGGGCCACTCTGTGCAAAACACTTGCACAGAGGAGGTAAGTATAACATGTTTGTTATTTAAAAAAAAAGAGACTTTACAACCCCTTTAAATATGTGCCTACCTCTATGTAATGTGTGTAAAGTGTGTTGCTTTTTACTAATGATCTCTCATCCCTTCGCAGGGATGAGAAACTGTCAGATCGCTTCCTGTGCACAGAGCTCTGTGTTGAATATCAAAACAGAGCTCTGGGCTGTGAATGTACACAGCAGATCAGCAGGTCTATCGCTTTGCCTACAGTGGCTGCCCATACGCGGTACAATGTGGGTGGTCATTAAGTGGTTGAAAGAACAGCTCCCTGCCAAACAGTACTTTTTCATTTTTTGTTTTTTTTTTTGCTTTGCTACATGTTCCCCCTGGCAATTTCCAGTTCCCCATACCCTTTGCTTGATAAACCCTTGCAGATTAACCTTGAAAATGGAAAGATTTCAGGCTAAAATAGTATTTTTGATAAGATTGATGCTGTAGACATGAAGTTCCAAGTATGGCAATATTTAAAGCCAAACTCCAGGATATTAGCAATCTTTCCCCCCACCCATTAACTAATTGCTGGTATTAAAAAAAAAAATAAACTATCCAAATGCCAATTTTACTTACCTGAACCCAAAGTCACATGATGACCCTTTTCTCTTTTTTTCTGTTCTTCTTCCTGGGGTTCTTCCTGTTTGATGTGGACACCTCCTATTGGTGGAGGTGACACTTCCAGCTGCCAGGTCCTCTCTCATAGACTCCAGAGGCTGGAGAAAACATGGAGTGATGAGGAGACCTGTGCCCAAGGAGATAAGCAGAGAAAAATGCCTGGTGACCAGGCCAGGATATTGGTTTTGCTTTTATGTAGGGTACATACAAGTTTTCCTTTCGCTCAATCCAGCTGGCTGAATGAAAAAAAAACCTTACAGATTGTTGTACTAACATAAGCAATGTTAGTGCGGTAATCTCCTCCGCTATTGTATTCTGACAGGGGGAACTGCCCCCCTGCCAGATAGAGTTGCCACCTCATCCCTTTAAACCTGAACACATATGGATTACACAGGTTCTGAGGCTAATTTAATGCAGATAAGACAACAAGTGAGTTTAATTACCACCTTAACCACTTTAAGACCGAGCCTCTTTTTGGATTTCGATGGTTGCGAGTTAAAACCAGGTTTTTTTGCTATAAAATTACTTAGAACCCCCAAACATTATATATTTTTTTTCTAACACCCTAGAGAATAAAATGGCGGCCATTGCAAAACTTTATGTCACACCGTATTTGCGCAGCGGTCTTACAAGCGCAATTTTTTTTGAAAAATCCCCCTTCCGCCGCTTTCCGGTCAACTCCGCCGCTTACCAGACCCGCCGGCAGCGATGATCGCGTCCCCCCATTACACCATATAAATGATTATAAAAATACAAAATGGATTATACATAAAATGTAAAATCACATATAACCATAGGCGTGCGCACAGGGCGAATCCGCCGCTAAGACCACTTTTATCTTGCAGGGAATCGCCTTCTGAAAAAAAAGATACCGGGGTTATGGTAGCTATCTGCTACCATAACAACGGTATTCCACTTCAAACTGCCGCCATCAAACGACGGCCGACGGTCCGGAAGTGGTTCAGCCACAGAGCCTGTGTAGTTAATATGTGTTCGTTTTAAAGGGATGAGGTGGCAACCCTACTGCCAGAACACACTGGGCAGCGTTTGCAGCCATTGGCTGCCAGCTCTGATCAGATGCTGGTTTTTTAGCATGTCCGTTCGGCAGAAGACAGCCACGAGAGCGGCTTGTGCTGGACGGAGATGTACACATGGGCTGAAAGCCGGCCTGTACCTCCCGAACTGTCTCAGCCCGTTTTTACCCAGCCTTAGAGGATACTAAGAAGAAGAGGAGTTTGGTATCAAGACTGAGAAGTGAGATAATTGATGCACTAGATAAAATTGAGCTTTTCATCCAGTGATATTTAAGAATAGCAAGTCTAGGTCTGGTAATTACAAATGATTGATCATCTTTGAGCCTAAAGAGAAGTTTTTTCTTTTCACAACTTCCAGGTATATATTTTTACTGTTCCGCTAATTGTATGGCATTCCCCTGCACCCACAGATAACATTATTTTGACAGTATGTGCAAAAGGCTGAATGTATCTACAATAATCCCTGTCTATTTATTGTGATCTTATGTTAACCTTTTTTAAGAACATTTTGAAAAATACAATTTTCTACTGACAGATTATTACATGAAATTGCAGCTGTTTGATTGGGGAAGAATTGGTTTCTATTCACTATAGGACCAGTAATTACACAAGATAGCTGTGCTTTATTTCTATGCAGAAAATGTAGCATTGTTAAAGTGCCTGTAAATATAAAAAACTCAATGAATTACTTTTTTTTTTCTTAACCATCATGAATACATATGTAAACATTGCTTGAGCTTATCTGAGTAATATGAATACAGTGTAACAGGTAGTAAGTTGCTGTATATTTGAAACCCATCCTTGCTATTTGTTTTTAGGAAAATAAGTATTAGTGTAGGTTCACGTTAGTGCGGGTTTGGGAATGCATGTAAATCACACATGTTCGCACACAAAACACAGTACTTTAAAGAAAATGCGTTTGGTGCCATTAACTTTGGATGGCTATCTCACAAACTGGAAAGTGTGGTGCAGTCTCCTGCATGCGGAATAGCATGGTGTCGAAATACCAACAGTTTCCATGCAACCGCATTTTAAAAAAAGGTGCAGGAACCGGTTTCCTGCAGGGAAACTCAGGCAGAGCAGCCCATTTAAATTAAAGAACTGCTGTGTCCATGCAAACAAAGCATGCAGAATCTCACTAATGTGAGCCTAGCCTTATAACTTACAGTTCAGATTATTAAAAAATGGGGGGGGGGGGGGTAATGACATTAGCAAAAACATTCCATTCATCAGCATAGGCTCGTGCTTAGGTTTCATGCTACCTTACTGAGCATGACCTAAACTAGCACTAAAGTGTGCTATCAGAGGCGTAACTTGAACCTTCAGGGCCCCGGTGCAAAAAATTTTGAAGGGCCCCCTGAGCCCTGGCCAGGGCCCTTCCCTCTTCTACTGATCCTGGGGCCCTTTACTCCTATCGCGGGTCACTTTATTACGGTCCCGCAGCTGGACCCTTTCACAAGTTCTGCAGCAGGCCCCCTTTCTGCCATCTTTAGGCCTCCTCATGATGGTGAAATGCCAGGGCCCAGTCGCAATTGCAATCTTTGCAATCCTGATAGTTCCCCCACTGTGTGCTATTATAAGCAGCATATGGACTGCTTTATAGTCAGAACTACTTTTACACCATGCAAACCAGCAAATTTTATAAATGAAAGATGATTTTATGTTTCCAAATCAGCAGCATGGCTTGGTGGTTAGCACTTCTGCCTTGCAACACTAGGGTTTTTGGTCTGCATTCCAACCAGGACACAACCTACATCGTTTGCAAGTTCTCCATGTATATGCTTGACTTTTTCCCAGGTACTCTGGTTTCCTCCTGTCACGATCAGAGGGTAAGACCACCTAGGACTGAACTCCAGCTCTAGCGGGCCAATGGAACAACAAAACAGGTGTACCTGGATACCAGTCTTCATAGATGCGGAGATCAGGGAATTACCTTTGGAGTCAGGGGGAATGAAGAGCCAGGCCGTTGATTTTCCTTCTGGGCGAACAGGAAGTGTGTCCTGAGACCCGATTGGCCAGGGAGTGCTAAGACTCTGCGCCTCAAGCCTACGCTTTTGAAGCCAATTTGAACTTCAAGCTCTAATAATGTGCTTTAAAAAAAAAACTCTTTGGAATCCATGCATCCAGCGCCCTGCATATAGATTAGGGGCCAGACGCATGGATTAGGGGGGCGGTGCCCCTGTGCCCTGTATAGATGGGCCGCCACTTGTGCAAAAGCTTAAAAAAACCTAAGTTCAGGGTGGATTGGCAGGAACCCGAGTAACTCCAAAGACATGCTGGTAGATTGATTGGCTCTTGCATAAACTTGCTATATTATGTATGCATGTCAGATAAGGACCTTAGATTGTAAGCTCCTTGAAGGCAGTTACTGATGCAAATGTACAGTATGTAAAGTGTTGCGTAAATTGTCAGCGCTATATAAATACCTGTTATAATAATAAAGAGCAGTCAGACTTTTTTCACGCCCTCTGCACCAAATCACACTATAGGCTTTAATTATCCATGAATGTGCAGAGGTTAGGTCCGCAAAGTCATCATTGTATATTTTCAGGTTTGGTGCTGTCTCCACTAATCCTGCAGTCTTAGGCCACACTGTTTGCTGTGAAATACCGTTCGGACACGTTGGATGACTGGCTGTATCCTATGACTAATCTATTGCCTGGCTTATTTTTGGAGGCACTTCAAGGGCTATACTATATCTTTAGTGGGAATGATTAAGACGGGAGAGTAGACTTTTTGGAATATAGAATAATATTAGGCCATGCATTTGGTGATGATGCCCCCTGGCAGGAAGTTGATGTTTTTTAGCCCATCATCATTCCTTTGTGGCCCCCCTTGCGGAAAAGATGTTTCATACTTATTGGGTTCCAGCAGAATTTGCACATTCTTGATTTTGAAGAAACTGAATTCTATGACATTGATATTCATTCTCATACTCCTGAGGAAGATCATTCGAGTCAACGTATGGATCGTTGGATGAAATAATATGTGAACCCCATAATTGACACAGTGTTAGTGTTATATGTGATTTTATATTTTATGTATAATCCATTTTGTATTTTTATAATCATTTATATGGTGTAATTTTCTATATGCCCTACAAAAAGTCCAAGGCAACAACTTGATATGACATTGTCCAAAATCCTTGTTTGATGAACCCGTCATGAAAAGGAACTCTTTAGAAAAGGGGCAGACAGAAGCTTTTGTAGCAGAAGAAATATACAAAGTCACTAAATTTCTACCTGCTAATATTTTTTAAATAAATGGCTTTAGTTATGCCTTGCTCCCTCTGAAAAGTCCCATCCGTACCTGCTCTACTCCATGCAACTAAGTCCTCACTATCCTGCTTACTCGACTTTGTGCAGCCTCTTCCTCCAAACCTTCACCGTCCACTCTTACATTTCTTCAGCCCTATAGAGCGTTCATACTTTGATTAGTATAAACTCTCCAAGCAGGCTGAACATTGAAGCCTGAGCACAGTAGACTTCACTCCACAAAGCTACTGGTGTATTCAAATGGCAGTTTGATTAGGCTGTGTGACAGACTCAATGTGTCAGTAGGTAGGGCTTAATGTATAACTAAAGGCAAACCTTTTTTTTAGTTTTGGACAGGGTGTAGGAAGATAGGAAATGGTGCACCAGCCTAGTGCTTTATCCCACATGTATTAATTGCATAATAAAATGATAAAGAAAACGACTTATAAGCATGAGAATGAGTTTGCCACTTAGCCGTAGCAAAACAGTCCTGGAATCAATAGTCTCCAGATCATTGGGCACACAAGAGCCCCTGCTGGCTGACGCTTTTCAAAGGATTCTCCAGAGGCTCTGAGGAAGGAGAATAATTTGAAATGCGTCAGAATACAAGGCAATCATTTGAAATGCGTCAGCAAGCAGGGCCCCCCATGATCTGGAGACTGTTGATTCTGGGACTGTATAGCTAAGGCTAAGTGGCTTGCATGAGCAACCTCTTTCTTTCCATTTTCTAATGACGTTAAGGACACCGCCAGTCCAAGAGGGCAGCAAGGCCTAAAGCAGGGGTGTCCAAACTATGGCCCTCCAGTTGTTCTGGAACTACAATTCCCATCATGCCTGGTTATGTCTGTGAATGTTATAGTTTTACAATGCCTCATGGGACTTGCAGTTCTGCAACAGCTGGAGGGCCGTAGTTTGGTCACCCCTGGCCTAAAGCAATACCTCCAGTGAAGTGGACCACCACCCCTACAGGTAATGGGCTATCATACTCATGAGTAAGGATGGGCTTGGGCATGTTCACAACCAGACGTGCCTGAGCCCACCAGGAAGCTGACACTGCGCCTCGCTAATCACAGGCAGTGAGACATTTCCCGATCCGCGGCTGCCGATGTCTCATTGCCTGTGATTAGCACAGCACAGTGTAAACTTCCTGGCAGGCTCCGGCACGTCCGGTTGTGAACATGCCCGAGCCCATCCTTACTCATGTGTATTTCAGCTGTAAAAAAATAGGTTTCTATTTAGGTTTAGGTGTCAGGTTTTTATTGGTGTCTGGGCCCCATTAGGGAGATTTGGCCTCTTCATTCATCCTTTTTGGCAATATCATCAAAAGTGAAAGTAAAAAAAAAAAAAAAAACACATTTTGGCTTGTCCCCAGAATAGTAATAGAGGTGAATTATTTTAATGGGGACACTAGTTCCCTTGCTTTGGATGGATTTCCCCTCACTTCCTGTTGCAGCAATGGGTCAAGAAGTGAAGGAAATTTCCCCGATGAGACACAGATGAATAAAAATAGTAAAACAAAAAATAGTCAGGGATTGTAACCCTGCCTTACTCTATCGAAAATGAAAAAAAAAAAAGTTTTGTCTTTAATTCTACTCGCTTGACTGGAATTTTCATGTGGGCATTCATTTCAGACTCATAGCAGATTTAGGCATAGATTATGTTGGTACTAAACACTCCCCTAGCTATTACAAAGAATTACAATCACATAGGTACAATGACGGTTTTAAAGGGTAACTCCACTTTCATGGGGAAAAAAAATAGAATATTAAAAAGCTAATATTATTGCGTATACAATAGCTACACAAGTCATAATGATTGTTATTAAAAATGACCTTTCCTTGTCAATCTTCAGCGTACAGAACAGCCCTAGAAATTTAATTTCCTGCTTGTGTATTGGCTTACTGATTTTCCCAGAAGTCTGCACTAAGATACAAGTCAGATTTTGAGCATCTCCTTCAACAAAAATGTCATTTTTAGTGAGGTACTCCAAAAGGGAAATCACGTTTAAAGGAATGCAGACCCTGCCACTTTGCTCATTAGAGCCCTGCAGGTGTAGCAGCTAGTTGATAATTATAAAATCACTTCCATACACAGATTCACTTTGCACATGGACACCGACAAACAAACAGCTATTTATTCAGAATAACAAAAGGTAGGAATCTGCAACAAAGTTTATTAAAACCCCTGCAATGAATATAGATCCCCCAGAGGGTAATTCTTTTTTCTCAATAAAAGTGGTTACTTTAAAGAGGAGGTCCACCCGCCCCTTTAAATATTAAAAGTCAGCAGCTACACATACAGTACATGATGGTACCGCAGCTGATCTTCGGATCGGCTGGTCGGGGGCTGCCGTGGCTATTGCTACTAAGGGAGCCCGACAGTGTAGCCATTCAGCTTCACAGACGGGTCCCTACTGCGCATGTGAAAAGTGCACTGCGCTCTTTCACTAGCTGGCTGAAGGGGAGGGAGGAGGAGGGAGACCGAGCTGCTGACTTACTGTACTGTGAACCGGTCTACCGGAAGTGGGGATAGGATACCTGTCAAAGCCAGGTATCCGCTCCCCCCCCCGAAAGGTGCCAAATGTGGCACCGAAGGGGGGGGGGGAATCAGATGAGGGGAAGTTCCACTTTTGGGTGACACCCTGCTTAAACCACTTGCCGACCAACCGCTGTCATGTAATGGCGGCAGGTCAGCTCGATTGGGCAAATCGCTGTAGCTGTATGGCGGCACTTTAAGAGACTGTAGGGGGCTGCATGTCTCTGGAGCCGATGCGTGTGGCCAGCGGGCACGATGCTTGCCGGCTACCCGCGATCGCTCCTCACAGAGCCAGAACGGGGATCCTTTGATGTAAACAAACGGATCGCCGTTCTGACAGGGAAGTGGAGAGAGATCTGCTGTTCCCAGTGATCTGGAGCAGCTTTCTTTCTCCAATCCCAGTCACTACAGTTCCCCCCACAGTTAGAAACACCTACCTAGGGAACACTTAACCCCTTGATCGCCCCCTAGTGTTAACCCCTTCCCTGCCAGTGACATTTATACATAGCTCCCAACTGTCCCTGATTTCGAGACACTGTCCCTGATTTGGAACAAAGTCCCTCTGTCCCTCTTTCCTCCTCATTTGTCCCTCATTTTGGTAGTGATAAAAAAAATGCATTTGTGGGTTTAACTAATAATTTTTTTGATAATTCTTCTTTAAGGGGGCATGACAGGAGGTGTGTCCTATGCCTACATACTTTTGCTAATAGGTGTCCCTCATTCCCATATCAAAAATTTGGAAGGTATGATTTATACAGTAATCAGTGGCTATTCTTTAGCTCTGATCATTGTATAAATGTCAGTGGTCCAAAAAAGTGTCAAAAGTGTCCAATCTGTCCACTGCAATATTGCAGTCCCCCTAAAAATCACAGATTACCGCCATTACTAGTAAAAAAAAAATATAATAAAAATGCCATAAATCTACTCCCGTAGTTTGTAAATGCGATAACTTTCGTGCAACTCAATCGATATATGCCTATTGCGATTTTTTTTTTACCAAAAATATGTAGAAGAATATATATCAGCCTAACGTGAGGAATACATGTGTTTTTTTTATTTTTTTTGGGATATTTATTATAGCAAAAAGTTTAAAAAATTGTTTGTTTTTTTTTCAAAATTGTCAATCTTTGTTTATAGCGTGAAAAATAAAAACTGCAGAGATAATCAAATACCACCAAAAGAAAGCTCTATTTGTGACGCAGTGCCGTATAACAAAGAGTGCTCTGGTCAGGAAGGGGGTAAATCTTTCCGGGGCTGAAGTGGTTAAGGATGAGTTCATCTTGCAGCCTCCTACAAATACAGTTCCTTCTAGGCAAATGTCTATCTATCCTGAAAACCGCTATTAGGTTTATAATAACCTTTAGATTATGATTATTGGATAATGCTTGGTGAAGACCAGCATGTGCACAGTGAAAGAATTATTCTATTTTCTGTTCTTAAAGGAACAATTACTAATCTGTTGCAGTATTTTACAGTCTGATAGAAAAAAATAGACCATCCCTGATATGATTTGCAATGTGGCCATTACATTACCAATTGCTTACTAGTGATGTATGACATGGTTGAATTGCTAGTAAGAATAGATGAAGTCATATGCATTCATTAAAGTTTTTTCATAGCACAGTAAAACCATTACAGCAGTTAAAGGAAAACATCCATAGTGAGACAATTAGTCTGTCATCTATTACAGCTTTTCTGTAAGTATGATCTATTAAATATTTTATCATGTTATGTAATTTAAAATATTTTATCACAACTAAGTGGAAAGGTTTAATAGGTCTAAATTGAATGTATTAGCAAAACCTTTTATCTTTAACATGTAAATTCATTTTCTATGTTCATAAATAGACTTCTTTCTTATTCAATCACTTTGAAAATGTTTGTATAACCTTTTCCAAATTCCCCCTGATCTGTGAACTAGGTTTAGCGCTCCCTACAACGTCTGGTTGATCTCTCCAGAAAGCCTTGTCTGTGGAACTACATGTCTAATGAGCACTTGTGCTCGTCTTAAAATGTGCGTGCCAAGGAATTACATTCAATGCTAAAATCAATGAAGTGCTGAGATGTCCATTAATAGGTGGTGGGTGGATCACATGGCCTCTTCGTCACCAGCCGCTCTGTGCTACAAGTGCACCTTCGCATGTAGCTGTGTATTCCTTGGGGGTGGATTCAGAAAACCTTCTAGTAATAGGAGCAGGAAAAGAGGTAAAGTTAGGCAAAATAAGCAAATGTAAGTGTGGCTATGTAGTTTCCATATATCAATTGCATTTAATAACACTTTAAAGTGATACTAAACACACACTGTTACATTATCCCTTCTCTTTCTGTATATGGATGATGGCACTGGAATTATTTTAATTAATCACTTAAGGGTCGAGCCTCTTTCTGAGATTTGCTGTTTACAAGTTAAAAAAACGCCCTAGAAAATAAAGTAGCGGTTGTTGCAATCCTTTGTCACACTGTATTTGCGCAGCAGTCTTAAAAGCTAATTTTTTTTGGAAGAAATAAAATTTTTTGAATTAAAAAATAAGACAACAATAAAGTTAGCCCAGTTTTTCCTACATTGTGAAAGATAATGTTACGCCGAGTAAATTGATACCCAACATGTCATGCTTCAAAATTGCGCCCGCTCGTGGAATGACGACTAACTTTGACACTTAAAAATCTCCATCGGCGACGTTTAAAAATTTCTACAGATTACCTGTTTTGATTTATACAGGAGGTCAAGTGCTAGGATTATTGCTCTCGCTCTAACGATCGTGGCAATACCTCACATGTGTGGTTTGAACACCGTTTTCATATGCGGGTGCGACTTACGTATGCTGGCATCCGGACGAATTGTATATTGTTTGTCATGTGTAGTGTCATGTTAGTGTTTGTCCTTACTTGGTTGTTTTTGGGTGTTTAGAGGGCCATCTTGGACCCTGTTTTTACAAGCCTCAAGCGTGGTGTAAATACTATGCAATAATTATTTAATAAAGTCATTTTTTATTCATTGACTCCTTTGACCATCTTTTGGTTCCACTTGCTGTGGTGGGACATTTTTTTAGTCTCAAGGCGATATAGGTCAGAGTGACACAGCGGTATTGCATGACAGGAGTCAATAGGATATTTTTAGTGAACACTAGCACCTTCCTCCATTTTTCCTTAGTTGTACTAGTGCTAGGATCATTGCTCTTGCTCTAACGATCGTGGCAGTACCTCACATGTGTGGTTTGAACAAAGTTTTCATATGCAGGTGCGACTTACGTATGCGTTGGCTTCTGCGCGCAAGCTCTGCAGGGAAGGGCGCTTTAAAAAAAAAATTTCTTATTTATTTTACTTTTTATTTTTTATTTTTATACTGTCCTTGAAAATAAAATGCGTCGCTTTTATTCCTATTACAAGGAATGTAAACATCCTTGTAATAGGAAAAAAGCTAATCAAAAAGACCTCAGATCTCATATTTACACTAAAATGCAATAAAAAAAACAAGCAAAAAAAATGAATGTCATTGTCAATAACGAGCATTTTGTTTGATGTTGATCCCGCCCTGTAATGTTATGAAGCCGAGTGGGGGCCATCTTACCCTCACGCGGCATCCAGTCTATCAGGGGAAAGGACCTGATCGACTCCACTGCTACCGACGGCTCCGGTAAGCAGCGGAGACAACCGTAAAGCGGCTGGAGCAGGGGGCCCTCTCCCGTCCCCGATTAAAAGTGATCTCGCAGCAAATCCGCCATAACAACGGTGATCAACGGCAAAGTACCGCAATATAATGACGGCGGGCGGTTGTTAAGTGGTTACAAAAATACTTTTTTTCCTAATTGATATACAGCTGTCACATGATCCAGCTCTTTCCCAGCCTGTCTGCAGGGAAACAGTGGCAGGAGGAGGAGCTTTTAGTTCTCTGCTGCTGGTCACATGTTCAAAAAGAAAAAAAACAGCCTTTGGGATACAGAGTAAAAATAAACAATTGAGATGAATAAACTGTTTTGAACTGTCATACAAATATATGTTTGAAATGAAATCTTTATTATTTTTGGCAATAACCTAATAACATGGTGTGGGTGGATTTCTGCCAGTCACAGGTTGTGCTACACCCCTCCAGCCTGTGTCTTAGAATAACTAGGAGGCAAAGCATTCATCAATCTAAAATCAATCTCTGTAACATTCCCCCCCCCCCCCCATTGTGTTTAGCTGGTTAGTGGGCATGGAGGAAGAGGGAGGCAGTGTGAATACACCCACATGTGTGACTCTATAGTCACATGGGCTGCTCAGATGTGATAGGGAGGAAATGCTCAGGGTAAATAATACACCGAAAACTGAGTGTGTGCAGAGCTGCCAACACTGCTCTGCAAAATCACCAACTGCATTGGGGACATGGTCCGAAGGGGGAGATAGAGAACAGCAGATCAACCAGGTTTTTTGCAGAATACAGAAAACAAATCCTGTGACTGCGTGAGTATGAACAGCATGTAATACACCATTTATTGCTAGTTTTCTATGATGTAGGTTTAATGATACTTTAAGTACAACCTAGTACATTTTTGTTGACTTAAATATTCTGCTTCAGAGAAGACATTTAACCACTTGCCGACCGCCTGTCATGGCTTGACGGCAGCAAAGTGGTTTGTTATCGCAAAACACCGTCACCTGACGGCGGCCGCGATAAAGAGTATTGTGAGCGCGTTCCGCCAGAGGCATGCTCACTGTGTTCTGGGGGGGCCAGGGAGCAGGTAGGGCGGACCCGATCTCTGCCGGCTACTCGTGATTCCTCCCCCGCAATGAGAGAACGGAGGTCCGTATATGTAAACACGGATCTCCGTTCTGACAGAGGGGGAAGGGATGTGATCACAGGCTTCCTGTATATGGAAGCCGTGATCACTCCCCTCCCCCTACCAGCCCAGCCCCCATACAGTTAGAACACACTGAGGGAACACAGTTAACCCTTAGAGCGCCCCCTCCACATTAACCCATTCACTGCCAATGGAATTTACACAGTAATCAGTGCATTTTCATAGCACTGATCGCTGTATAAATGCTAATGGTCCCAATAAAGTGTCAAAATGGTCCGACATGTCCGCCGCAATATCGCAGCACTGCTAAAAATCACAGATCTCCGCCATTACTAGTAAAATATAAAAAAAATTAAAAACCCCATAAATGAATTCTCATCATTCGTAAACGCAGCAACTTTTGTGCAAACCAATCAATAAATGCTGATTGCGATTTTTCTTTTTTTTACCAAAAAATGAGGAAGAATATAAATCGGTCAAAACCGATGAAAAAAAAAGTTTTTTTGGATTTGTATTTTAGCAAAAAGTAAGAAATATTGTTTTTTTTGCAAAATTGGCGCTCTTTTTTTGTTTATAGCGCAGATCAAAAATGACGCAGAGGTGATAAAATACCACCAAAAGAAAGCTCTATTTGTGGGAAAAAAAGGACGCAAATTTCATTTGGGTACAATGCCGCACGACCGCAGTTAAAGCGACGCAGTGCCGAATCGCAAAAAGTGCTCTAGTCCTAAACTGTGAAATTAAGTGGTTAAAGGACACAGAAGGAATATGTACTCTGATTTTAAGTTGCCTGGCTGTCATGCTTATCCTTCAACATCCATTCCCTCTGATTTAATGGCCCACGGCAAACAAGGAAAAAACTCTGGATCTGGCTACTTATACCAGATCAGCAACTCTGTGGGTATTAATGCCTTAGGAGCCTAAAGCTGGGTACACACTATGAGAAAATCAGAAGAAACATTATGTATGAGGAATGATCGTTTGATTTTCGTATAGTGTATACACAACTTTCGACATCTGATTCAGACTTTCTAAGCAAATTTCCGAAGGGACAAACTCCAAAATATTTTTCGTACGTGAACAGAACAAACAATTTTAGTTTAGCCTAGGTTCACATTGATGCGATTTGGCATGGCATGACATTTGACAATCGGCGGCTATTGCCCGCAATGGCACCCTCTGAATCAGTGTGACGCGACATTGCGGCGCCGCACCGATTCCCAAAAGTAGTTTCTGTACTACTTTTGGCTATTTCAGGTGCAATTTCTATACCCATTTGTGCAGGAACCCGCACAGATGTCTATGAAATCATCGAACATGCAGGAATGAAATCATGCGAGTTCAGTTGAACTTGCACAATTTCATTCCCGCAGCAGTGTGAACCCAGGCTCAATGTGTATGGTTTTTGTATGAAAAAAGTCAAATACGAAAGACTGCGCATAATCAGAAACAGTGAACACCAACAAAAAAAAAGCATTTGTCATCCGAGAATTTTTGGACATTAGTTCCATACTCCATTCCGACTTGCTGTGAAACATCGGGGAAAACCGGACGATTGTTCACCTGCTTTTCTTACGAGCTCGGCAGTTTCTGCAGGAAATCAACAATGGCCCTCTGAGTAAATTTCTCAGGACGGGGTTCCTTTTAGTTTTTTTTACCACTGTTCTAGTCCTGCAGTTGTGGATCATTGTATCTCCCATTGATATACTGGCGTCCATTCATTGTTGACCATCTGCCTCTTTCACCAATACACACACATCTGCTCAGCAGAAGGTTTTCTATAGATATTCCTTCTACCTGACTGCTGCAGGAAGCGTGTCAGAGTGTGGCCTTAATTGTAGTGTTGACTTGCATTCAACAGTCTTAACTCCATTTTTCCCACTTACTCCATTTTAATTTTATGGTTCCTCTACAACTGCAAAGTCTATTGAATGTTGAATAAAGTGGCCATTAAAAAGAGAGTAAATCAGGAGAACTGCTCATTGAAAGAGTAATATTTCCGTGCAGTTCTGTAACGCTGCTCTTTCTTGCTTTGTTTTACTCTGACATTTCAGATTAATAAATATTTATTTGTATGTGTGAAGTAATCACAGCTGGATGTGAGACTAAACATAGTCATTTAGCACGCAGTAAGTAACACGCTGGCACAGTAATTGCTGTTTTTTTGCCTCTTCTTTTTCTGTATACATTAAAAATGTTGTTAGACATTATTTTCTTATGCATGGTACCAGTGGTGGCTGGTGGCAAACTATAAACTAATACTCCCCCCCCCTGCCCCTGCGCACGCCGGAGACGAACGGCGGCAATCGATCGGCACCCCCCCTCCCGGGAGACGTATGGACGTCACTCCTCTCCCCCCGGGACTCAGGTACAGTGACCCCGCTCATCAGCAATAACAGTCAGCTCACCTGCAGATGCACACCATCCACGTCCTCCAGATGAGACCACAGCATGGTGGCTGGTGGGTCGGTCGGGCTTCCCGTGCGTCTCCTCCACGGCATCACGGCGGCTGTGCACCTCCATCCTCCTTCTAGGCCAGTAGAATCACTTCTCCTTTCGGCCAATTGGGAAACAGGTCTCAGAACCCGAGTCCTGATTGGTTGGGAGGAGAATCAGTGAGACAATGGTGAATATTCATTTGCTATTGCCACACAACTGGGTGGACTTAGCTCATGGTGCTCTGCGCCCCAAGACCACCCTTTTTTGAAGCCTATTAGAGCCTCCGGTTCTAAAAAAAACCCGTTGGTATCCATGTGTTCGGCGCCATGCATGTAGATTAGGGAGCCGGATGCATGGATAGGGAGGCGGCGCCCCTGCGCCCCTAATGGAGCTGCTGTCACTGCATGGTACCCTCCTGTCTGCATAGTTGTTGGTGGAATATGGATTAAAGTATATCTAAAGGCCTACCTTTTTTCCATTTTGTATAGAGTAGAGAGGGATTAAAACACCTGGCAGGTTTTTATTGTGGTCTGTGCCCTGTTTTTATCCTGTTTACTGTTATCACTGAAAGCGAAAGTGAAAGAAAATCCCAAATTTTGGGTTATCAGCAGAACAGGAATATATGGGAAATCTTCCAATGGGGACACTAGTTTTCGTGACAAACAGGGATTCCCTCAAATTTGTAGGATTTCCTCTCACTTCCTTTTTTATCTATGGGACATATGGGACATACTCTCCAAAATGAAAAACATTTTTTTTTATCTTTACCCATTTCAAGTCCAGGCCAATTTTCAGCTTTCAGCATTTTGAATGCCAATTACTCAGTCATGCAACACTGTACCCATATGGATTTTTTATATTTTTTTTAGACACATAGAGCTTTCTTTTGGTAGCATTTAATCACCACTGGGTTTTTTATTTTTTGGTATATAAATGAAAAATACCAAACGTGAGAAAAAAAACCCACGTTGTTCTTACTGTGTACAATTTTGCAAATAAATAATTTCTCTTCATAAATGTTGGCCAACATGTATTCTGCTACCTTTTTTAGTAAAAAAAAACCCAAATCAGTGTATACACTATTAGTTAGTCTTTGTGAAAGTTAGTCTACAAAGCATGGTATATACAATTGAAAATTGAACAATCCTGATGTAGTGATGGCCTATCTAATTTCTTGAGGTCCTAAAATTCCAAGACAGCACAAATACCCCCAAATGACTCATTTTTGCAGAATATACACCCCAAGATGTTATGTGGCATGGTAAGTCTTTTGAGTTGTAATTTTCTGTCACAATTTTTTGGAAAATTTTAAATTAAATAAAATTAGTTTTGTTTTTCATAGAGTTGTCATTTTAACAAATTATTTCTCTCACACAGAATGTGCATACCTAAAATTACACCCCAAAACGCATTCTGCTATGCCTCCTGAGTATCGGGATACCACGTGTGAGACTTACACAACCTAGACCCATAGAGGGGCCCACAGTCCCTGGAGCACCTTCAGGCGCTTCCAATTTCCTGACTACTAGAGTTGAGCGAACACCTGGATGTTCGGGTTCGGTGGGTTCGGCCGAACTTCGGGAAAAAGTCTGGGTTCGGTACCGAACTTGACCCGAACTTTACCCCGAACCCCATTGAATTCAATGGGGACCCAAACTTTTCGGCACAAAAATGACTGTAAAAAAGTCATGGAAAGTGCTAGAGGGCTGCAAAATGATGTTAGAACAATAATCTGTCCCTTACAGCAACAGCAGGAACCTGACCCGATAGGAGTAGACGATGATTTTAGAACAATAATCTGTCCCTTACAGCAACAGCAGGAACCTGACCCTATAGAACTAGAAGATGATTTTAGAACAATAATCTGTCCCTCTAAGCAGTAGACTCTACCTAGTCCAGTCAGATCGTTCTGTAATGCAGGATGAGATCTGCAATCTGTCCCTAAAAGAAGTAGTAGTAGTAATCTCTACCTATCTATCTGCAATCTGTCCCTAAAAGCAGTAGTAGTAGTAATCTCTACCTATCTATCTATCTGCACAGTGCCGGCAGCATCCTCTCCCTACACTAGCCAGAGAGCATGTGACATGCAGCACTAAGTGACTCCAGCTTATAAAGAGGCTGGGTCACATGATGCACTGGCCAATCACAGCCATGCCATTAGTAGGCATGGCTGTGATGGCTTCTAAGGGCAAACCAGTGAAACGCTTGTTGATTGGCTGCCCTGCGGCTATTCAACATGTGTGATCAAATACCCAAACCCAGAACTCGAACCCAAACTTTTTTTCAAATGTCCGGGTTCGGGTCCGGGTCACGGACACCCCAAAGTTCGGTACAGACCCGAACTTTACAGTTCGGGTTCGCTCAACTCTACTGACTACCTATCACATTTTTGGAGGACCAGGGCAATGAAAATATCCAGCCAAGGTATTTTTTAAGAGGCATGGTGAGTATTTTGAAGACTTAATCTTTCTGCTAAAATTTTTTGGAAAATGCACAAGAAAAAGATTTTTTTTGTAGGCTGGGTTCATATCTATTACCGATGCGGCTCACAGCAGGGGTCCAGTGATTCCCCGTTCTCCATTTCAGGGACGAATCAGGCCCGAATTTTTGCCTGAATTTGGACCTGAAACTGAGCCCAAAATGCACAGAACCCCTGTGCAATTCACTCCGCAACCACCTTGGAGATTTGTGAACCGGCTCCACTGAGAGCCGTTTACAATCTCCTGTCATACGAATTGGATGCGGTAAAACCCGCATCCAATTCGCATAAGTGTGAACCCAGCCTCACACGAAGTTGGCAATTAAATAAGATATTTCTCACACACAGCATGAGTATTCTTAGCATTACACCCCAAAACACATTCGCTACGCCTGAGTATGATGATATCACACGTGTGAGACTTTTTTAGTGTCTGGACTGATAATATACCACACATTGTATCGTGTAGATCACACAAATCAACCAGTTGTGTCAAAACAATGTACTGTAATGGACACCTCTATACGAGTTGTCAGGGAATATACTGTAGCGATGCCCCCTCCCTCCAGAGGCCTGATGACCTGGTGACCTCCAGAGTCAGGGGCAGCTGACATTCCTCCTCCAAGGTGCAGGTTACTAGGCATGGTGGGTGTTATGCAAGGTGGAAACATGGGCACCAGTCACTTTTTGAATGCTAAAAGAGATTTATTGTCCCTTAACAAGAACAGGAAGAACAGGGGGGGAGGGGGTTAGGGCCAGGACACCCTTAAGCCTCGTACACACTGTGCGATGGTCGTAAGACCAGACGTCAAAAATCGTATGTTGGCTGTTGTGTCTCGTGTACTAACGTGCACTAAGCGATCGTACGACCAAGCCTAACGTGGTGACCTGCTACGAGCATATAAAGAGGAAGTTCAGGTGAATGTTATTTGTGAATTAGGAACGTAGGTTCACACAAACGGACACTTCCGGGCATTCCTGACTTCTGAGCATGCGTGTTCTGCACGTACAGCTTTGTTGGCCCAACTTCTCTGTACACGCGGTACAACAGTCGTACAACCGCTTGTTGTACAACAAAAGTTTTCTAGTCTGCTCATCCAACTTCTGTTTTACGACCGTCGCACGTTGGCTGTTCTAATCGCACATACTAATGGTCGGAGGATCCTACAACAAGCTGTGGTACGACGGTTGATCCATGTGTACGGGCCTTTAGGCAGATGCAAAAGCAATTGGCAGACTTTGTAGACAAAAATAGTAATAGGCAGACAGATATACAGGTCTTTAAGCTGGATGCAGCAACTGTATTTTGTAGAACTGCTGTCTCCTATAGCAACTGAACTGCACACGTAACTCACAGTAGCCAGCATACGATTTTGGACGTCCGGTTGTACAACCTTCACACCGTGTGTACGAGGCTTAACTGTAGATCTTCACTCACTAAGCTCCCCATCTCTCTTTAGACTTCTGAGACCCCAGCCTCCACTGGATCCCCTAAGATCTTCCACAGCTAACCCGCTGTATACTCCTCAAGCTTCACCCACGCTTACCTGCTGGGTCCCCTGCTTGGAAGTCTGCTGAAGCTTTCCCACTACTTCACCGTCCCTGGCGGAGAAAGGCTTCTCTGGTACTTCTTCAGACTTCCAATACACTGGCCTCTGATAACAGGAGTGGTTGTCCCTTGATGGTAACTGCTTTCCCTTTACATCTGGCTTTGGTCCTCGCTTGCCTCTGGCAACAGGAGTGGTCGTCCCTTATGGCAACTGCTTCTCCTTCTCCTCTGGCATCAACTCCATTCCCCTCCGGCTGAACCTCTGCAACTTGGTTGGAATTCCGACCTGAAGCCCCAACCCCTCGCTGCTCCTCACAATCCTGGATAGTCCTCAGACCTGCTAGCAGCCAGGTGCTCTTGGATAGGTCTCAGGCTTCTGGCCTAGCAACTGGGAGCAATACAGCACACGTCCACCCAGACAGCTGTCCAGGTGGCACCGAACCCAAATTACCTGACTCTTCCCAAATAAAATGGCCTCCCAGCAGACCATGGGGCCAAAGAGACTTCTAACAATTGGCAGGGACAACCTATCCACTCCTAACCCAAATTAACTATGCTCTTGTCATTCTAATACCACAGGAGGCAATGCCACCTAGTGACAAAAGAGAGGGGCGCACCAAATTCAGGTTTAGGGCAAAAGTCAGTGGATCACCCTAACAATTAGCCAGGCTAGTTAACACCTAGCAGAACTAGTGGCTCCCGCGTGCAGGCCAATCACTGCGCCGGAGCCCGCGACCCTGGAAATAACTCCGGGAGACATGTCAATGGTCACAGAGGTGTGAGGGGAATGCTGCAACAGCATCAATCTAAGGTAAGTATTTCATAATGTGCTAGTATGTGATGCATACTAGCTCATTATGCCTTTGTCTTGCAGGTTTTTCTGATTTTGTTTTTTTGGAGTTTAGAACCACTTTAAAATCTCTACGTTTTTATTGCTATCTACATTCAACGAGGGTAAAGCAATTAAAACCTGGTAGATTCTGTTTGAAACACTAAATTATACAGAAAAAATGTTAAGCATAGTGTGTAATATGAAGGCTTCTTGATCCCTTTAAGGAAAGAGAGCCTTGACTGATGGGGGCATGGCCAGGAGCTGAAGTGGTCATGGAGGATTGGTTGTAGGTCACAAGGTGATGGGACTGGCCTGAGCTCATGAAAGGTCCAGGTAATTCTGGGCTTTTTTGAAGACCTTGCGGCTGGAAGAGCTGAAGACCCAGGAAATGGACCTCTCTTCACCATGGAGCCTGATCTCCTGCTGGCCAGGGTCTGTGAGCTGGTGCAACAAGGTCAATCTGACTGGCTCTTTTCCCTCCTTTCCCCTGAGCTGGCTTCCCCCCCCCAGACCCCCGCCACCCTGAGGACCCTGATGCGGGGCCTCCAGGGCCTGGAGACGCCCTCACCCACAATCCCACCTGAGCCCTAGTCCTTCCCAGGCGACTTATACACTGTGCTCACCACTCCCCTGGAGCCACTGGTCTGCTTGGTGCTCGCTATCCTTCCTCCACGGTGCCAAGATCGTCTGCCCATCATCGCTGGGTTTCTTCCCGGCGGGTCCCCCCACGTCCCCCCACCCATGGATGCGGCTGCCGGCCAGGTCTACTCTTGCCCAGTATGTTCCCAAAGTGCTAGTGTCCTTTGGAGGTCTGCCCGGGGTCCACCAGTGGCTGTGTCCTCGGCGTGGCTCCCTGTGCCCTGCCGGACAGGAGCCACTCCACCGGCCGCTTCTACATTCCCACGGGTGCCAGAGACAGATACTGTATATCCCTCTGGTCATGCTGTATACTCTTCTGGTCATGCTGTATACCTTATCTGGTGATGCTGGGCTGTATACTCCTGACACATTGGGTGGAATCTATAAGGGGTGGGTCTTCTGAGAAGTGGGAGGGGCCAAAAAGGAAGGACGGGGTCTGGCGCCCCCCATCCTAAAATTTCACCAGACGCCACTGTCCATGACACTTCTATGTGAAGCACTATCTCCTCTTCCCTGTAGCTGAGCACTGGCTGACACGGGAGATCACGTGGCCACACTAAAGCGGCATGGAAATAGGTAAATATATGTATCTTTCTTACACAGGTTAGCAAGCATAGGTGCTAGGAGGAGGGAGGGGTATATTTAAGATTAGTTGGGGTTTTCCTGGAATTCTTCTTTAACTGCTTAAGGACTGCCCCTTGTACATTTATTGCAGCAGGGCGGCCCTTTATAGCAAATTCACATACCTGTACATCATTCATTCTTTCTGCTCTGGGAAGTGCATGATGGCCGCCCGGACCCTCCGATCGTTCCAAGGAGAGGCAGAATGGCAGTCTGCCTATGTAAACAAGGCAGGCCGCCATTCTGACAGAGAGGATAATGGAGATCTTGTGTTTCTGCTAAGCAGAAACAGGGATTTCTGCTTTTCTCCTGTGTCAGCATTCCCCCCACAGTTAGAAATCACTCCCTAGGAGCACACTTAACCCTTTGATCACCCCTGGTGTTAACCTCTTCCCTGACAGTGTAATTTATACAGTGCATTTTTTTTTAGCACTGATCGCTGTATTGGTGTCACTTGTTCCCAACAAATTTCATTACTGGTAAAAACTATTTACAAAAAAAAAAAAAAAAGTCCATAAATCTATCCCATAGCTGTAGATGTTATAATTTTGCGAAAACCAATTAGGGATGGGCCCAACAACCCCCCCCCCCCCCCCCC
>BLSH010009475.1:2542214-2555160 GCA_018402905.1 Glandirana rugosa | reverse complement strand
AATTCTCCGTATACATAAAAACAAAATTAGAACCACACGGAAGACACAAAAAAAAGTTTAGACACATCGTGAAGTCGAACTTTGTAAGAGACATATGAAGGGTTTGCCATAAAATGTGTATGGGGACCTGGGTATTGCCCTAGGGGAAGTTTTTAAAACTATCGATTTTTTCAGGAGCAGTGATTTTAATGATGGTGTATATGGGGCTTAGCGCTGTGGGAGGAGTGATCCAGCAGGCCCCACCCCCTACAGGCTACCTGAAGGCAACTACAGGCGGGGGGGGGTTTATAAGACCAGTTCCTCTTCACAGGGAGGGAACAGCAGTGACTGGTCTTTATCACAAGAATCTCATGCATACCAGAGAATGTTTCAAGCTGAAGTGCTACACAGATTTGAAAAAAAACACAGAAGGCACACCAAGATTAAAACAAAAATACATATGCCTCTTAAGTTTAGGTGATATTTGCTTTTCTTGGAATTCATCTTTAATGCTATAAACTGAAGTTTAATGTTTTAACCACTTCAGCCCCAGAAGGTTTTACCCCCTTCCTGACCAGGCCATTTTTTTGCGGTACGACACTGCATTCATTTAACTGACAATTGCGCAGTCGTGGGACATTGTACCCAAACAAAATGTATGTCTTTTTTCCCCTCATAAACAGAGCTTTCTTTTGGTGGTATTTGATCACCTCTGCTAGTTTTATTTTTTGTGCTATCAACAAAAAAAAAGCAACAATTTAAAAAAAAATATATATATTTTTTACGTTCTGCTATAAAACACATCCAATAAAAATATGTAAAGAATCTAATTTCTTCTTCAATTTAGGCCAATATGTATTCTTCTACATATTTTTGGTAAAAAAAAACCCCATCCCAATAAGTGTAAATTGATTGGTTTGCGCAAAAGATATTTTTATGGCATTTTTTATTAGTAATGGCGGCGATCAGTGATTTTTAGAGGGGCTGCGCCATTGCGGCAGACAGATTGGGCACTTTTTGGGGACCAGTGACACCAATACAGTGAACATGGTTAAAAAAAAGCAGAAAGCATAGCAAAAAGCAGTGAAAAAAACGCTGTAAAGCAAAATGCATTAGTGTGTATCAAGCTCAAGGCCTCATACACACGGGCGTTTTTTGCAGCCATGTTTTTGAGCGTTTTTTACAGCTCTTCATGTTATTCAATGGCCCCTTAAAACCGCCAACGTTTTTGAGCTGTAGAGGGCGTCGGCGCTGGTGAGCTGTAACTAAAACGTGGGACCAGCGATTTCCGAAGCTGTAGCGTCATGGCGTTTTTGACGCTGAGCCGGCAAAACGCTCAATAATGTGGCTTAACGTTGTATACACAGCGTTAAGCCTCGTCAGGCGTTCTATTCAAAATCAATGGCTCCCTATGGGTGCCCATTGATTTGAATAGAAGTCGCACCAGAAGTCGGATCATGATGATCCGACTTCTGGTGTGACTTCTATTCAAATCAGTGGGCTCCCATAGGGAACCACTGATTTTGAATGGAGGCAGAGAAACGCTGCAGAAAGCTAGCGCAGAAAAACGTGCATTGATGTCAATGCATAGCGCTGATAATATCGCGTTTGACGTTACTGCTTGTTTTTCAATACGCCCCTGTGTATGAGGCCTTAAGTGTGCTCCTAGGGAGTGATTTCTCACTGTATGGGGGATGGTTTAACTGGAGGAAGAGAGATATGTGTTCCTGATTAGCAGGAACATAATATCTCTCTCTTCCTCTCTGACAGAACAGCAGTCTGCCTTGTTTACATAGGCAGACAGCCGTTCTACCTCTCCTGTCAATGATCGGCGGGTCCCAGCGCCAATTGCGGCCGCCGGACCCAGTGATTGGCTCCTGCTGTGTCCAATCATAGCACAAGCGGGTTGCCGGTGGCACGTGTGCGCCCCAGACCCAGAAGAAGCGAACAACGTACAGGTACATTGTTTCACACAGCCGGGCTGCCCTGTACGGTGAGCGGTCCGGAAGCAGTTAAAGAATAAAGCCACCTTTTCAGAAAAAGTAATCAATGCCCCTTTTTTGCAGGTAAAAAAGTGATGTATTATTTTCTGTTGCAGGAGCCTGTAAAGCAGTGGTTCTCAACCCCTGTCCTCAGGACCCACTAACAGGCCAGGTTTGCAAGATAACTGAAATACATCACAGGTGATATAATTTGCTGCTCAGTGATTGCAGTATTCTAGTCTGCATCTCCCCAAGGTAATACTTAAAATCTGGCCTGTTGGTGGGTCCTGAGGACAGGAGTTGAGAACCACTGCTGTAAAGCATTGCACCACAATCAGCAGATGACTGATACCATGCAGGTCTCCTGCAGATCTCTCTGTACTACCTCATAGGAGGAAGCTGATAAGTGCTGACAGAAAGAATGAATGAACTATCACAGCTCTCACATTGCCCTGGTAGTTCATTGAAAACTACAAGCCGACAGCCGCAAAGGCTGCCAGACCTTGTAGTTTACAATTCACAGAGCCCTGTGAATGAATGATGCGCCCGGGTGGGCGGAGCCCCGCACGGCCATGTTTTTTTACAAATATTGAAGGCTAGTGGGAGAAGAAGAACCCCTGCTAGCTAGCGCAGTGGGGGCCTGTGCATTCACAACATGTTACATCCTGAATATGGGTGTAACATCTAACATGTTATGAAAGGCGAAGTCACTCATCATTTGATGCCACAGTCTTAGTCCTCCTACCTCCCCTTTTAATCTCAAGTACCTTTTCCAACAGGTACTTGCTACCACTTCCTTATTCCTCACCTAGGTAAGGATGATGTTTCCTTGGTCTGCCATACCTGCAGCCTAGGGTTGCCACCTCATCCCTTTAAACCCAAACACATATGAATTACACAGGTTCTGAGGCTGATTTAATGCAGATGAGGCATCAAGTTTAATTACCACCTTAATCAGCCACAGAACCTGTGTAATTAATATGTGTTTAAAGGGATGAGGTGGCAACCCTACCGCAGCCTCCTGGAAACACGTCCTTTCCCAGTCATCGTACCTTACACATACATATTAGGGGCCCAGCTAAGATTAATCAGGCGGTCACAGTCAGCTCCCGAATCCAAAATGGCGGCCCAGGTAGGGTTGCCACATCATCCCTTTAATTCAGGACACATGTTAATTACACAGGTTCTGTGGCTGAGTAAGGTGGTAATTAAACTCACTTGGTGCCTTATCAGCATTCAATTAGCCTCAGAACCTGTGCAATTCATATGCGTCCTGGATTAATGGGATGATGTGGCAACCCTACCATCCGGTAGTACCTGGGGCCCCAAGAGAGGCTGTGAAGTGGGCAGTGGTGGTGGCAGGCAGAGGAAAGCAGCTGAGCTCAGCTGACAGTGTCCAGCAGCAGGCACAGAGGGGAAGCGGATCCGATTGTGGGGCTGCCAGTGCCTTCAAGGCTTCACTTTATTACTGTCACTGGTTCCCTCAAAGTGTCACTTGATTTCCGATTTGTCCGCCACAATATCCTAGTAGTATAAGTCGCTGATTGCCGCCATTACTAGTAAAAATAAAATATGTCCCCGGATTTCATTTTAAAAATCTGTTCACCTTATCCTACAGCCCACAGTCCTTAGCAGGGCCTTCAGTCCTGGGCCTAGGGTTGCCACATCATCCCTTTAATCCAGGACACATATGAATTATACAGGTTCTGAGGCCAATTTAATGCAGATGAGGCACCAAGTGAGCTTAATTACCACTTTAATTAGCCACAGAACCTGTGTAATTCATATGTGTCCTGGATTAAAGGGAACGAGCAGGGCCCTCTGATTCCTCTTGTACCAAATTGTGATGTAACTGTACTGTCTACCTTCATTTTTGTAAAGCGCTGCGCAAACTGCTGGCGCTATATAAATCCTGTATAATAATAATAATAATAATGATGTGGCAACCCTATTTTTGAGGCATTTTACAGGCGCTATTTTTAGCTAAATAGCGCCTGTAAAGTGCCTCAGTGTGAAAGAGGTCTTATGCAGTTTGCTTTTGATCCGTTTCTGCAGTGCTTTTTGCGATGTATTTTACGTTTTTGCACACAAATTTTTGGACGTTTTGCATTTTTTATGCTTTTTTTTTTTACCAATTTGTTGTTGGGTGGATTAAAAAACGCAAACCACAGCAAAAATGCACTACATGTTTTTCTGAAGCTTCCCTGTTGAACCAAAAATGCACTGTTTTGCTTTAAAAAAAAAAAGTCCCTGACTCCTTCCAAAAAAGCATAGATGTGAACGTGTCCCATAGGAAACCATGTTAAATGGACTGTAGTGCATTTCTGCAAAAAAGCAATAACCTTAGGGGGCTATGTACCTTTTTTTTTTTTAAGCAGTGTAACAATCCATGAAAGTATGAAACAGTAAACATGGAATTTTTTTTTTTTTTTAAAAAGCATCTCTCTGAAAATATACTATGGTTTTAGTTCAAAGAGCATATAAAAATTAATATATATATTTTTCTTTTTGCATTTAGCTGCAGGACAAAATCTATTGTGCTCACATCTTACTCTTGTATCTGCTTTTCTTCTATTTATTCCTTCACCTGGTAGGTTGGTAGCCTGCTAATTAGCAGGATTTGTTTTACAAAGCGGTGGCTGCTAGATTAAATTCATCAAGTGCAGAGGGCAGCAGGAAAGAAAAGCAAATCCCTTCTCCAAACTCCTCCACTTGTTCTTCTTACCTGCAGAGTAAAAATTACTCATACACCTGATGAGCTTGACAGGCACATATCTGCGTATTTGAGCCCACGGCGTGTGATTCCACTTCATTGCCACTTATTCGGATTTGTTTTGTCTGAAATGTTTGGGAGAAAAACATGCTAGGCATGTCTGTTATTTCCTTGTAAATTGGAGCTCAACTGACTATTCAGTATTGAAATGCTTAGATTTCTTGTAATGGGTTTATAGAGAAGTCTTAGGCAATCAATGGAATCAGTCAGTGAATTGCTAATGCTTTTCAGAAAACACTGCAACTGTGCTAAAGCAGTAAGTCCACTCAGTGTGCCTTAAAGCCAAACTGATAAATACAAAGAAGGAATGCACATAAAGTAGCTGTTTTACCTGCCAAAAGATTTGCTTTTATGTCCATCCAGTCTTCAGGTTTACTCATCCCTGCTTTTCTCTACTGCAGTTAAAGCGATATTAAACTCCAAAAATAAAAACGTATTACAGCTTGCTAATCCTGAGACCCCTTTCACACTGAAGCAACGCTAAGACAGCGCTAAAGCGCCGGTCATTTTTGCGGTGCCTTAGCTGCACTTTTCTGGCGCTAACGGGCCATTTTTTTTAAGGTCATGTGACAACTTCACCTTAAAGCAGAGTTCCACCCTATTAAAGGTCAGCAGCTACAAATAGTGTAGCTGCTGACTTTTAATAATCGCACCTTAATAATTATTAAAAGACGCCCGCAGCGTCTCTCTTCTCCCCCTCCCTTCGGCGGCGCCAGCATCACAAGTGTGGGCACCCGGCTTTGGCTTCATGTGCGCACTGTGAATGGCCATCACATCTTCTGGGACCTGTGACGTGTCCCAGAAGATCGCCGAGTGGGGTGGGAAATGGGGTTGCCACATCATCCCTTTAATCCAGCGGTTCTCAACTCCTGTCCTCAGGACCCACCAACAGACCAGATTTTAATTATTGGGGAGATGCAGACTAGAATACTGCAATCACTGAGCAGCAAATATCACCTGTGATGTATTTCAGTTATCCTGCAATCCTGGCCTGTTAGTGGGTCCCAAGGACAGGAGTTGAGAACCACTGCTTTAATCCAAGACACATATGAATTACACAGGTTCTGTGGCTGATTAAGGTGGAAATTAAACTCACCTGGTACCTTATCTGCATTAAATTAGCCTCAGAACCTGTGTAATTCATATGTGTCCTGGATTAATGGGATGATGTGGCAACAAGGTGCAACAAGGTGCTTTGGGGGGGCGCAGAGCCTGCCCCAAAGCACCCATACTCCCCATATTGAGGGCATGAGGCCTGGTAAGGTCCAGGGGGGGCACTCGCTTGTCCCCACCCACTTTCCTGGCCTGCCAGGCTGCGTGCTTAGATAAGGGTCTGGTATGGTTTTTGGGGGGACCCCACGCCGTTTTTTTCAGCGTGGGGGTTCCTTTTAAAATACATGCCAGATCGTAGAGCCTGGAATGCTCTTGGGGGGAACCCTACACAATTTTTTTGCGGGGGTTCCCCTTCAAGTTCCCTAGCACACAAGTCGCACCTCAAGTCGGATCATCATGATCCGACTTCTGGTGCGGCTTCTATTCAAATCAATGGGCTCCCATAGGGAACCACTGATTTTGAATAGAGGCAGAAAAACGCCGCTGACAGCTAGCGTGGAAAAACGTGCATTGACGCCAATGCAAAACGCAGAGAAAAACGGCAATTTTTCCCTGACGTCGGACCTGGCGCTTTGCTTATTTTTTTGCAAACGCCCATGTGTATGAGGCCTCAAAGGGATGAGGTGGCAACCCTAGCCAGGTATCAGCCGCAAGCGTTAAAGTGCTTGCTAGCTGGTAAGTGTGTATTTTATGTGGTGGAGGTTACACTTCTTGTCACGGTGTGAGATACCATCACCACGAGGAGGACTTTTAAAGTGATACACACTTTTTTACTTCTCTCTATACAAGCGGTGTGACTTTTAATAAGGACTTACTACTTACCATCTGTAAGATTCCTATTGAGTCAGAGGATTTTCAGTTTTATAGCAAGCTTCTTTGCATCCATGTGTTTTATCACACGTCTGACCACAATACCATGGAATTATCCCAATTTCTTTAAATGTTACACACTACACTTAGCAGCTAACATTTGATTGGCTACTAAAGGGTAGTGGACATCATGGTCCTTTTATTGTGTTATTAAATAAGCCAGCACCAATGTGACCTTAAGTGTAGGAGGTTGTATAAATAAGAGAAAGAGATACTGCTAGACATGTTTCCATAATTGGCACCAAAGGGACAGAGGCCATGACCTTCTATAGCAAGCTGTGGCGATAATTACATAGGTTATCCATGGAGTGTAATAGAGCTATCTCTTTAGTTCTGTCACAGGCAACATTTTACCAAACTGAGATGATTAGAAGCCATTCATCATTCTTAACTGCCAAAATACTGAAACCATTTCCAGGTAGCCTGGTGCCGAGGAAGTGATGCAGTTCTACCATTGCTATCCTTTTTGCTTAAACGTTTTATTATTTTCTTTATTGTACTTTAAACACTAACTTGTAATGTGTTCCACATTAGAAAAGCAAACATTGTTCCTGGTGTGCAGACTCTCTTGAGTCTTACCGAGGAGCTGAGCAGTATCTAAAGGTGAAATCACTTTACAAATTGACTTTTGCACTAGAGGTCTTCTTCCCGGAACACAGATAATCATTTGTTTTGGTTGGACCTAAACCTTTTCTGAGGCCATTTCGTGTTTTTGTTTTCAGGCAACTAATGTAAAATTAGAGCTGCAGTAGAACACATAAAGGTCAGAAACAAGGTTAAAACATCTCTAAAGGCATTTGTAGCATCTAATGAGCAAGTGGTTCAAGGGCATCAACTAGGGTTGCCACCTCATTCCTTTAAACCTGAACACCTATGAATTACACAGGTTCTGGGACTAATTTAATGCAGATAAGTGAGTTTAATTACCACCTTAATCAGCCTCACAATCTGTGTAATTCATTTGTGTTCGGTTTTAAAGGAATGAGGTGGCAACCCTAGCATCAACCCCTGAAACAGTCCACCACTAAAGGGTTTTCCCATTTTTTTAGTGCCCATTTACAGCTTTGCATACATTAAAGCAGGATTAGGCAACCTTTCAGAGGTGGAGACCCACCTCAACAACAAACTAGCAAGGCCTAACTAATAAGGAAAGCGATATAAATGTAATAGAGTGTCACTGTAAACATATAAACTTAGCCTACCTTAAAAGTGGACAGTGTCAGTTAGTAGAGTAGCGGGCGGTGTCAGTAGGACAGAGGGTGATGTCAGCAGGACAGAGGATGGTGTGAGTAGAGAGCAGTGGATGATGTCAGTAGTTTTTATTTCTATTATTTTTTAAATTATTTTTTATAATGTAATTTTTTTATATAATATTTATTATTATTTTATTATTACAATTTTTTTAGGAGCCCTGTTGAGGGGGTTTGGTGAAAGGGAAGCATATGGGAGGAGGCAGCATAAAAAAGAACAACTACAAGAGGGGCATTTACTGGAACTGTTTCCCTGGATTTTCCCCCTGCAGCAACTGTAAGGGAGAGGAAGAGACGCTGACTTTCAGCTGCTGCAGGAGCAAAAAACAGGGGATCGTTGGAAGACAGCAAGTTACTGGGGATTTGTATTTTACCCCCCCATCCTGGTGGCCTAAGGTGCCTCCCTAAGCAGCCTTATGCTGCTGTTGGCCTCTGCCCCTTGACATCACCCCCCCCCCACACAGTAATGACCTCCCCCCCCATAGCAGTGTCCTCTCCCCCCTCCTAATAGCAGTGCCCTATGCCCCTCCCCCTACCCTCCTATAGCAGTGTCCTTTGTTGGAGGGGGAAAGAACCGGCACCAGGAGTGGCGGGGGTTGGCAAAGCAGGGATGTCTTCACAATCTACCTGTGCACCGTCAACAGGTATATTGCAATTGATGGGTTGCCGACCCCCACATTAAACGATAACTAAACTCCAGAACAAAAATGTAATATATTTCAGCTTACTAGCCCTTAGATATGATGGCTACACTAGTTTTCATTTTTCATGCCAAAAACATATTCAACAATTCAAAAATTACCTGTTGATTTTGTCAGAAATGTATTCTTGTCACTTCCTGTGAGCTGAACTAAAAGAAAAATGATCTTTCATCTGTAAACTACAAATCTCCCTACAATGGCGGTTCCCCGTTCTGGCTCTGTCACAAGCCACCGTGGGTCGCCGGCGGATATCGAGTCCACCTGACCAGCGGCCCCTCTCAGGGGGTGCGTGGCGGGCAGGAGCGCGCCCTGCTGGCAGGCAGGAGCCTGCGCCGCCGGTGGCAAGCCCTCGCGTCCTAGCAGTTGTGCACGCGAGTGACCACTATAAGCGGTGATTCACGGGACAGAGCCACGGTGTCACCGCTTATAGTCGTTACGCAGTCGGCAAGCGGTTAAAGACATATTTTAAGTTCTACATTTAGAGGCAGGAAAAAAACCCTTCTTGCTTGCCTTTCTGATTGGAGTTTTCTGGCAGAAAAAAAACGCTAAACTCTCCTAAACTTGCCCAAACTGTGTACAAAAATGCTCTATATAAGTGTTTTTTTCTGCCAAGGGAAGTGGCATTTTTTAAGCCCAGTGTGCATGGAGCCTAAAGGTTCAACAAAACAATACATGAATAAAACTTGAATATACATAGACAACTAACACTTTATCTGAGCAACAAGAAGCTGCTGAGAAACTACACCCTTTGGTCAGGACTATATAATACTCAACATAGTGCAGGAGTTAGGTCTTTAGGGAGATGGGGGGAGGGGAAGGTGATGCCCTGAAGTCACTGGTCCCAGGGAAGAAAGACAAATCCTTGGTATCAGTGGTAGGATAGAAATGCCTTGTGTTAGTGGTCAAGGGAGGAAGAATGCTCTGGTGGTGGTCAGTGGGCAGAAAAAGAAAAAAAAAACGCATTTGTGTCACCAGGATGTGGGGGCAATAATAGTGCCCAGTGGAAGGAGGGGGCCACAGTAGTACCCAGTGGGATAAACAGTTTCCAGTAGAGCATGGGGAGAACAATAGTGCCCCGTGGGGAGTGGGGGGAGAACAGTAGGGCTTAGTGGGTAGCAGGCACTTGTTTGTTGATAATTTGAAATGAGCCTAAATGCAGAAAATCTGGCTAAAAGCATGTAAATGCTGAGTTTGAATGACACCATCAAAAACCATAAGCTGCATGTTATGTATTTATAGATGACCTTTAAATGCATATAAATGCAATTTGACACTGTCTGTATGAATAAGTGAGCCATTAGACTGCAGGAACCTACTGCCATGAATAGACAGCAAAGCAAGTTGATATGCGACAAAGCCTCTGCACACGGGACCAAAGGACTTAGCTCTACAGAATCCAGGACTGTTGAGAGGTTTGAACTTAAAGGGAGACCCAGCATTCCCTGCTAGCAGCATTACGAGGCAGAGGAGAAAGATGGTGGAGTGTGCTTGTATTCTCCCAGCGCTGGTCTGGTTGACATGACATGCAGGAGCGGACATTGGTGGACACCGGTGTCTGGTTGGAGCAACATAGGGGATTCGCACTCGGGGTGATTGATGGGATGGAGCGAGTGTGCTTTGCTGTGTCCAGAATGCAGGATACAGA
Source organism: Glandirana rugosa (assembly GCA_018402905.1). Classification (NCBI taxonomy): domain Eukaryota; kingdom Metazoa; phylum Chordata; class Amphibia; order Anura; family Ranidae; genus Glandirana; species Glandirana rugosa. The sequence continues at coordinate 2,544,847 of BLSH010009475.1, read as the reverse complement.
CTGTGGTGGTCAGTGCCTGGATCCAGTGGTCATTGTGGCCAACTGCTCACCCGGCGTGCATCCTGCCTGCAGGAGCCACAGCACTACAATTTGGACCTGCACTCAGGACTATGTCGCGTGCAGCTGTGGAAATCCTAGAAGGCCGGAGTAGGCCTGGAATCATCTCCAAAATGTGGGGGTGGAGTCTGAGCCTGATGACTTCCTGTGAATACTAGCGACATAAGGGGAGAGGAGTCTGTTGTGGTCTGCAGCCTGGTTGGGGACCTGGTGACTGTAAGTACTGCCCAGCAGGAACCAGATAATGTCCCTGTCACTCGGTCTCCATCAGGGAGGAAGGGGCAGCAGGAGGAGACTGCCTGACTCATATTTCTATGCATGAGGAGGATGTACAGCCTACCATGGAAATGGCCACATGAACTGCTGAAAGGTTGCAGAATGTGTTCTTTTCTCCCTGACTTTTTGCAGTATCAGACCAGCCTGCCACCCTGTGTTGTGCCTGATGGATGGACTTTCTTATTGATGGATGCCTGATAGCCAGGGGAGGGGCCCCTCCCACCAGGGACTCCAAAGAGAACTGTTCACCTTTTGTTTTTGCTTTTCTGTTAGCAGGACAGTAATCCCCTGTTGACAAATCCTGATACAGAAAGTAATGGACAGGAACCAATGATGATGTGCTCTATATTGTGTAAATTTCTTTCTGTTGGCAGGATGCTAAATCCCTCCTGACAGAAAGTGTTGTTAAGTGTGTAGATCGTTATTAGCACAGGATGTTGCTTTTTGTTTTCACTGGTTCCCTTTTGGATGGGATGGGTGTTCATCCATCTCCGGCTGGAGTCAACAATCCTGTGGGAAGAGTATTTTCCCAAGGGCAAAGTGCTCTGACCTTAATGTGTAAATGTGTTGATGGTAGTGGAGGCAGGTACTGTTAGGGCAGTGGAAGGGCGCAGTTGCCAGGAAGCTGTAGTAGTGAGCTGTAGCTTGGAGACACAGGAGTCATTCCAGTGGTGGTATAGAATCTGGTCACAAGCCTTGCTCAACAGCAGCCAGGCAGTCAGGTGCAGGGTCCAGATCAGGTTCAAGGTTGGGAACAGACAGAAGTCAGTAACATGCTGGTGGAGGGGTACCAAATTAGGAAGTGGAGACATACTGTAGTCTGAAATCCAAGCCCAGATTGGTAACATAAGGTAGCAGCAGACACAACAGGCAGGGGTGATCCAAGAGAGGGGTCAGATGTAGTCGGGTCAGGAACAAGGTTAGCAGACTTTCTAGAATCAGGAACACAAGAACCAGAGCTGAAGACAATCCAGCACTGAGGCCAGGCAGACTCTCAGATTAAATAGGCTGCTGGGCACCAGAATCTGTGGATGCGCGCAAACGCACCCGCATAGTCCTTGCTCGTCTTTAGCTTCTATGGTCATGACTCTGCACATGCACATAAGAATGAGCACCTGCTGCATGGGAATGAGCACCTGCTGCATGAAATCCCTGACTATATCAGATTCTTCAGAAATATAAGCACTGTTAAATATTAAAATGAAACTCAAATATTTCTGAAAAATACTCTTCCAAGAAAACTATAACATGGAAAGGATTTTATTAAACGTAAAGTATAAATAAGCTGTGGGCACAGTGTGGAGGGGCAGAGCCTTTGTTGGACCCTGTACACAGGACAGTGGGAATAGAGCAAACATGTAAGGCAGTTCCACTCTATCCTGGATTATTGGAAGGGTTAAAACTCTTTGCTGTCTCTGTACCATTGGGGAAATTTCCTTTCTGCTTCTTGCAAAACAACAAGAAGTAAAAGAAAATCCCCCAAAGTGAGGAGAATGCCCCCTTAAACAGTGCCCTCCATTTCCACAAATCTACGCTATCTTTCCTCTCACTTTCTTCCCTCTCACTCTTACCCACTATATCTAAAAATAAATTAAAAAAAAAATGTTTTGTCCTTAAATCTACAGCTTAATCAGTTAAGCTTAGCCTTGAGATTAAGGCAATGCAACAGCTACACCATCATACTGTAGAACAGTTGTGGCATAATTATGCATAATGTTTTTTGTTAAAGCATGCATGCCTAGGTGCCAATCAAATACCTCTGGAGAACAGTTATGACTGGCCAGAAAAGCCCAATTTATATTTTTATGTTTCAATATTTTTATTGAGTTTTAACAAAAGAATGACAAACATTACATTATAATATCTTCATTAGAGTTGAGCGAACTTCTAGAAGTCCGGGTTCTGCTGGTTCGGCCGAACTTCGGGTCAAAGTCCGGGTTCGGGTCCGGACAGAACCCGAACTTTGTCCCGGACCCCGAACCCCATTGAAATCAATGGAGACCCGGACTTTTAGGTACAAAAAGTGCTGTAAAATAGTCCTGGAAGGTCCTAGAGGTCTGCAAAAGGAAGGAAATGTGGGTAAGGGTGGGACAAGTGACCTACAAAGAAATGGGGACAGGGAAATAACTTTAAATATTTTTAAAAAAATAAAAACATAAAAAATGCAAAAATGGAAATCATCTTCAAAATGGGTCTGAAAAGTATTAATTAACATTAGAGGCCATAGAACTGTTCTAAAATCATCTTCAAACTGTGTCAAAAAAGTATAAATAAGCCGGAAGTACCCATATCACTGTTCT
>BLSH010009475.1:2512472-2529591 GCA_018402905.1 Glandirana rugosa | reverse complement strand
GGGACACACTCAAAAGTTATTTCAAGGTCAAACGTAGATTCGATAACAGTAGATCGGAACCAACGATTCGATGTTATAGATCAGGGATCCACGTCTGACCTCCTTCGATGCATAGAACTGGCTCCGTGGGTTCGACCCACGACCCACCAAGGTAGTGTGTCGAGAAGCCCTTTCACGTCTATCACGTCTAATACTATTACACATTACATATCACAACTCGCTTGGGCCTGACATTGCAAGCCCAGGCATGGCTTGAAAGCCCACAGGCACCGTGCCTGGGCCTGGGCCTGTAAAGTTTTTAGCAAGCCCAAGCCAGGCCCCAAGACGATAAAATGAGGTGCACAACTCTTCGACGTCCCACCGAACCCGAACGATTTTTGAAATGTCCGGGTCCGGGTCCGTGCCACGGACACCCGAAAGTTCGGTACGGACCCGAACGTTACAGTCCGGGTTCGCTCAACACTATACATTACACATTATCATAATCTGCACTATCTGCACTTTCCCGAAGAGCTGTGTGATGGAACCACCCAGCACCCAGCTTGGGTGCCTCGGTCAAGATACGTAGCTTCCTCCAGTCTGCACCTAGGGACTAGATATTGTAGCTTAGCAACCAAGGCTAGATGACAATAGCTTAGATGCAAACTGGAACTTTATTGAAAACTCACACAGGGTTTATAGTACATCAGATCAGGTAGGGCCTGATCCCATTATCCTAACAATACAAACTGTAAACAGGAATATAGTTAACATAGCTAAGGAACAGCCAACATAAACATTAAGCTAATTAAACAACTAGCCACCTAGGTGACTCAGTGACCATCAAGACCATTCGGCACCAAGTCTACAACCCTGGATACAAAGTACATTACACATTATCATAAGCATAAACATCCCACAATGGTTTGATAACAAGGTGTAGTGGTCACAATATTAATCACATCTCCAAGAGAATAGCAGACAGACAGAAACCACAGGTGACTCAGTTAACAATGGAAATTCACACCTAGGAGGCACATAATGGGAGAAACACAAACTTGTGTAATCTGTCACCTAGTCATCAGAAGACAAACAATGTTCCAGCAGTCTGATACAGTGGAATTCATTTATCTATAAAATATATATAGATATATACAGTCAGGTCCATAAATATTGGGACATCGACACAATTCTAATCTTTTTGGCTCTATACACCACCACAATGGATTTGAAATGAAACTGACAAGATGTACTCTAACTGCAGACTTTCAGCTTTAATTTGAAGGTATTTACATCCAAATCAGGTGAACGGTGTAGGAATTACAACAGTTTGTATATGTGCCTCCCACTTTTTAAGGGACCAAAAGTAATGGGACAGATGAAGAATCATAAATCAAACTTTCACTTTTTAATACTTGGTTGCAAATCCTTTGCAGTCAATTACAGCCTGAAGTCTGGAACGCATAGACATCACCAGACGCTGGGTTTCATCCCTGGTGATGCTCTGCCAGGCCTCTACTGCAACTGTCTTCAGTTCCTGCTTGTTCTTGGGGCATTTTCCCTTCAGTTTTGTCTTCAGCAAGTGAAATGCATGCTCAATCGGATTCAGGTCAGGTGATTGACTTGGCCATTGCATAACATTCCACTTCTTTCCCTTAAAAAACTCTTTGGTTGCTTTTGAAGTATGCTTCGGGTCATTCTCCATCTGCACTGTGAAGCGCCGTCCAATGAGTTCTGAAGCATTTGGCTGAATATGAGCAGATAATATTGCCCGAAGCACTTCAGAATTCATCCTGCTGCTTTTGTCAGCACTCACATCATCAATAAATACAAGAAGATCAATTGGCAGCCATACATGCCCAGGCCATGACACTACCACCACCATGCTTCACTGATGAGGTGGTATGCTTTGGATCATGAGCAGTTCCTTTCCTTCTCCATACTCTTCTCTTCCCATCACTCTGGTACAAGTTGATCTTGGTCTCATCTGTCCATAGGATGTTCCAGAACTGTGAAGGGTTTTTTAGATGTTGTTTGGCAAACTCTAATCTTGCCTTCCTGCTTTTGAGGCTCACCAATGGTTTACATCTTGTGATGAACCCTCTGTATTCACTCTGGTGAAGTCTTCTCTTGATTGCTGACTTTGACACACATACACCTACCTCCTGGAGAGTGTTCTTAATCTGGCCAACTGTTGTGAAGGGTGTTTTCTTCACCAGGGAAGGAATTCTTCGGTCATCCACCACAGTTGTTTTCCATGGTCTTCTGGGTCTTTTGGTGTTGCTGAGCACACCTAATGTTTTTGCTATCTCTCTGATGGGTTTGTTTTGTTTTTTCAGCCTAATGATGGCTTGCTTCACTGATAGTGACAGCTTTTTGGATCTCATATTGAGAGTTGACAGCAACAGATTCCAAATGCAAATAGCACACTTGAAATGAACTCTGGACCTTTTATCTGCTCCTTTTAACTACACCTGCGAGTGGACTCAAGAGGGTCACAAAATCTGGTCCAGAACCAAGCCTACCAAGGTGGCTGGTAACACCTGGACCGGATTCCATCTTAGTCCACTCAAAATTAATGTATGTGGGGTGAAAGATAGCGTCCGTCCACTACTGCGCCTCGCATAATGTCACAAACCACTACCCCTGCTTAAGCCCCTTGGGTTGAGCATCTGCATTATTTTGTAGCATTCCCACCCGATGCTCCACTGTGAAGCTCAATGGCTGTAGCCATCTCATCACCCGTTCTTTTCCTGGTTGTCACACATCCACTTCAGAGGGGCATGGTCGGAGACTAGCCTAAACCATCTTCCCAAAAGATAATATTTTAGCGACTCCAAGCCCAATTTGATAGCGAGATACTCATTCTCGATTTAATTTAATTTTTTTCATGGCTGTTCAGTTTTCGGCTCAGGTATACAACCGGGTGCTCCTCCTCGTCTCTGATCTGGGACAGTACAGCCCCTAGACCTACATCTGCGGCGTTGGTCTGCACAACAAATTCCTTGGTGAAGTCACGGGTCACCTGCACCGGTTTAACTTCTAAAATGCCCTCTTGGCTTTGGAATTCCACTTCACCATGACGACCCTCTACCCCTTGTCAGGTCCGTCAGGGGGACGGCAATGGTGGCAAAGTTGGGTATAAAGCACTTATAGTACTCTGTGATCCCCAGGAATGCACACAGCTGCTTTTTAGTTAGGTTTTGGGGCCACTTTTGGATTGCCTCTAGTTTGTTGGTTTGTGGCTTAAGGAGTCACAGACTAATAATGTGGCCAAGGTATTTGGCCTCTTCCAGACTGATGGCACATTTTTTGGGGATGGCTGTGAAACCTGCTGTCCTAAGGGAATCTACAACCGCTTGCACCTGGGGAAAATGGGATTCTCAATCAGGGCTGTGAATGACCACATCATCCAAATCGGCGGCTGCATAGGGGAGATGTGGCCTTAAAGTTTTGTCCATCATCCTCTAGAAGGATGCTGGGGCCCCATGTAGACCACACGGCATTCGTTTGTACTGGAAGGAGCCCCCTGGAGTAGAAAAGGCAATTTTATCCTTTGCTGACTCCATTAGGGGTATCTGCCAGTAGCCCTTAGTTTGGTCTAGGGTTGTTATGTATCGGGCATCTCCCAACCTGTCCACAAGTTCGTCGACCGGAGGCAACATACTTGGACACACTATTCAGTTTTCTAAAGTCATTACAGAACTTGATAGTGCAATCGGGCTTCGGGGCCAGTACTATCAGGCTCGACCAGTCACTGTGGGATTCCTCTATCATGTCCAACTCTAACATGTTCTTGATTTCCTGTGCAATGGCTTCACGCCTAGCCTCTGTTATTCTATAAGGCTTCACATTTATGCGAACACCTGGTTTCATCACTCTGTCATGCTGGATCACTGAGGGGATCACCTTTCCTGGGAAAAAAGGCAGCTTGCAGGCAAACTTTCTTAAAAGTCTGGCAGGTTGCCAGTTTTATTGATAAAAGTTGCAAGTCATAAAACAAACAAATATCAAAAACAACTCCTTGCCGTCCAGTGATAAACTATACAGAGCAGGATACTTCCCTATACGGTGTCGGGCTCATCCCAGACACCTCCAAACAAAACAAATGCAAACCTTTCTATAAAGTCCTTAGAGCAACCAATTCTGACTGTGTAGCTCTCTCAGTGTAATGTTTCTGAGTCTCAGGCCAGAGCTACACTGTGCTCTCTTCCTGGTTATTTAACTGCACCTTTGGGTGGACTCAAGAGGGTCACAAAATCCGGTCCAGAACCAAGCCTGCCAAGGTGGCTGGTAACACCTGGACTGGATTCCACCTTAGTCCACTCAAAATGAACGTTTGCGGGGTGACAGATAGGGTCGTCCACTACTGCGCCTCGCATAATATCACAATATATATACAGTATCTCACAAAAGTGAGTACATCACTCACATTTTTGTAAATATTTTATTATATCTTTTCATGTGACAACAGTGAAGAAATGACACTTTGCTGTGAGTGTACAGCTCAAAATAACTCAGCACACATCCATTAATATGTAAATCACTGACAATTAGCCGTTTTCCCTCCCAGGTGTCATGTGACTTGTTAGTGTTACAAGGTCTCAGGTGTGACTGGGGAGCAAGTGTGTTAAATTTGGTGTTATCGCTCTCACTCTCTCATACTAGTCACTGGAAGTTCAGCATGGCATCTCATGGCAAAGAACTCTCTGAGGATCTGAAAAAATAATTGTTGCTCTACATAAAGATGGCCTAGGCTATAAGAAGATTGCCAAGACCCTGAAACTGAGCTGCAGCATGGTGGCCAAGACCATACAGCAGTTTAATAGGACAGGTTCCAATCAGAACAGGCCTTGCCATGGTCGACCAAAGAAGTTGAGTGCACATGCTCAGCATCATATCCAGAGGTTGTCTTCTGAGTGCTGCCAGCATTGCTGTAGAGGTTGAAGGGGTGGGGGGTCAGCCTGTCAGTGCTCAGACCATACGCCGCACACTGCATAAAATTGGTCTGCGTGGCTGTTGTCCAAGAAGGAAGTCTCTTCTAAAAATTATGCACAAGAAAGCCTGCAAACAGTTTGCTGAAGACAAGCAGACTAAGGACATGGATTACTGGAACCATGTCCTGTGGTCTGATGAGACCAAGATAAACTTATTTGGTTCAAATGGTGTCAAGCGTGAGTGGCAGCAACCAGGTGAGGAGTACAAAGACAAGTGTGTCTTGCCTACAGTCAAGCATGGTAGTTGGAGTGTCATGGTCTGGGGCTGCATGAATGCTGGGGAGCTACAGTTCATTGAGGGAACCATGAATGCCAGCATGTACTGTGACATACTGAAGCAGAGCATGATCCCCTCCCTTCGGAGACTGAGTGGCAGGGCAGTATTTCAACATGATAACGACCTCAAACACACCTCCAAGTTGACCACTGCCTTGCTAAAGAAGCTGAGGGTAAAGGTGATAGACTGGCCAGGCATGTCTCCAGACCTAAACCCTATTGAGCATCTGTGGGGCATACTCAAATGGAAGGTGGAGGAGCACAAGGTCTCTAACAGCCACCAGCTCCGTGATGTCATCATGGAGAAGTGGAAGAGGACTCCAGTGGCAACCTGTGAACTCCATGCCCAAGAAGGTTAAGGCAGTGCTGGAAAATAACGATGGCCACACAAAATATTGACACTTAGGGCCCAATTTGAACATTTTCATTTAGGGGTGTGCGCACTTTTGTTGCCAGTGGTTTAGACATGAATGGCTGTGTGTTAATTTATTTTGAGGGGACAGCAAATTTACATTGTTATACAAGCTGTACACTCACTACTTTACATTGTAGCAAAGTGTAATTTCTTTAGTGTTGTCACATGAAAATATATAATAAAATATTTACAAAAATGTGAGGGGTGTACTCACTTTTGTGAGATACTATATTTAAAAGTATGCATCTTGTGGTCTATTGGAGATGTTTAATTACCTCATCGAGTGGAGCAGGTCCAAAACCAGGAAGGACGGTGTTGAATTCCATTATCTATATTGGACTTGAAGGGATTGAGGATCCCTGAAACTACATTTATAAGGACTGGGGTGTGAAGAATTTTAAAAGTTAGCGCTGATTTTAAATTCATTTAGGTAAAAAAAAGCTTCAGCCTTTACAACTACTTTAAGTTAGAAGGTTGAGATAATGTGAATAAGCTCAAGTTTAACTTTTTTTTTCAAAGTATTTATGAGTACATTATCCCAATTTGATATTACAGCTATTATTGGATCCCAGAAGGCTGAATTTCCTACCAGCATCTTATATTTACCTGGTACATCAGACGTAAGCTCTTCCTACCAGAGTTCCTACCATGCCATAGAAGTTCACACCTCCAGCTGTTGTAAAATGAAGAAATACAGAGTGAAACTCCCTCATATCAGTCCTTCTATAGGGGGGCGACATAACATAGGAATTGGGTTGTAAAAATCTTATCACAGGCCTCCCAAAGAGATTGCAGAAGGCAATATGAGATTTAATCCAGTAGCATCTACCCAAAACAGAATTATATAGCCATTTGATGAAAACATACATTTTTATGTGACTGTCTGCACAGTAAATCTGCAGATTCGAATGCTCTTATGTATCTATGGCCATATTTAGTAAGATGGGTTAAAATGCTTTTTGTTTCCATATAAATTGTCGCCTGTTACACAATTTTGTACAAATGTGTTTGCTTTTATTATTTTTTGAGAGGTTTTAAACAGTCTGATTTGCCCTTTGCCGATATGTCAGGGAGTTTCCATGTACATTACATAAACATCAATCTACTTCTATACAGTCATTGATCTGCTTGTAAATGCAAATAACATCATTTACATATAAATTGAATTTATTGGAGAGTAAGAATTGAATAGCAAATTTTTGTACCACTGTTGCTGGTATGTTAATATTTCTAGTGGGTGACAGTACCAGGGTAAGTGGTGACAATAATGACTGTTACTGGCTTGTATCCCTTTCGTTGTTTCATTTTAAACATGCTAGAACATTGCCAAGTTATTCTAACAGCTGGAACTACGTGCACATTTAAAACAAATTGTCAGTTCCCAGTTCAAAAAAAATGCAAATGGTTACTGTCTGGACAATCAATCTGGACTTAAAGCGATACTAAAGCTTATTTTTATATTAAAATAAAAGAGATGTTATAATCATCTGCTCTGTGTAAGAATATTGCACAGAGCAGTTGCTTACTTCCTCTTTTTCGGTCCCCCACTAGGGCTGTCTGCTCCTCCTCTTCAATAGTCGTGGACATTGAATCACAAATGCGGTAGTGAAGCCTTCAAAAGAAAAAAACAATAACAGCCTCTCTGCAAGTTAATGACATAATGTGCTAGTATGCACCACATATTAGCACATATGACAGCCTTAGCTGTTAAATGGATCCCTCCAGTGGCATGCTGAACCGCTGCCAGGCAGAGGCAGCTCTAGGCTTTGTGAGGCCTTGACATGAGGCCCTACTCACGCCCATAATGGGAGAAATAATTCAAGCGATAAAAAAATTAACTTTATAAATTGCATATATTAAGAGCTTTAAAGTGCTGGTGTAAGTACTCTCTATCTCGGTGCTGGTGTCAGTGTCAAATTAGGCGGTTGTGAGGCCCCTGTGAGTGTGAGGCCTTAGGCGACTGCCTAATTTACCTAATTAGAGAGCCGCCTCTGCTGCCAGGGCTTCTATGTTCACTCTCTCTTCCTTCCAGATTGGCGGGCTCCAGCTGTTTGAATGGCTGAGCCATAATGATGTCACTCCCACTCATGGGAGTTTTGAATGCAGCCCAGAGCTGTGGTTTGATAGCATATTCAGTGTGCCCTCAATTAAGAGTGCAGTGCACATGCGCTGGTGATGTCACTGCCTGAATATCTCCTAAACAGTGAACCTACAGCTTACCTGTAGGTACAAGTGACCAAGCAGGTTTACTACTGCTTTAAAAAAAATGTCTGAGGGGGCAGGGGCGACGCTCCCCTAATCCATGCGCCCAGCCCCTAATCTACATTCAGGGAGCTGGACGCATGGATTGCAGTGTTTTTTTTTCTTTTTTAGACGCATATGATTAAGGCTCTAATTTGCTTCAAAAAGGGTGGGCTTGGGGCACAGAGCACTGTGTCTGAAGCCCACCCATTTGTGTGAATTAATACTTGCTAATGTCTTCCTGTTTCTCCTCCTCCTGGCCAATCAAGAGGCAGGACCTGAGACCTGATTGGCTGGGAGGAGAAGCGACCGCCAGGACTCAGGAGGAGACGGGGGGGGGCGTGACCTGGATGAGGTCAGTGCGGGGCTGCCGGAGATGCAGTATATGTGCATGGTACCAGGTTCTTATTAGCACTTACAACAAAAGTAATGGGGAAGTGACCAGAAAGGTTCAGCCATGCTAAACAACACTTTGTGTTGCATTCTTGTTTGTGTGTCTCATACTGGCTAGCTTTTGGGGCAAGGTATACAGGTTTAGTTTGTTACAGAGCTCTTAGCTAACCTTTACCTTAACTACCCACCTTAGAAGAGTTGCAGGTAAACTGATTCATGAAATTTGAGCTGGACCCATAGATCTGCAGGGTTTTCTTATCTCTCTTCAAAGCCCTTTGTCCTGTAGCTCTGTCCTGCTCCGTAGCTCTGTTATCAGCCTGACAATTTCTGTCACATTATGATAAGAGCAGCCAGAGTTTTGTGTTGGGGAGGATGCTATAAATAGATCGGCACTGTGCTAAACAAAACAATGAAGACATCTGAAAGTCTCTACCTATGAGTAGAGGGGTGTGTGTCTTTCTTCCAATCAGTTGTCTTGGCTGTATGAACAGGCTTTTCCACAGTGCTAAGCAGGAAGACAAAAAAATCTTAACACAATCTCCACTTTCTAAAGGATAAATACATATGAAGACAGCAGATATACATGTGAAACTTATATAGGGAGATTTGTTACAACCCTGTGTATCATCTGAGACTGTTAATTTCACTGGGTAGATGTGAGGGTTTACATGCACTTTAAAGGAGTACAAAGGTTTAGGATGCAGCTATCTCCTCTTTCTTCCTGCTGTAGAAGGATAGACTGTTGGTGTTCTATAAGTACAAAGCAAATAACATTCTGCCTTATATTTTCATTTTTCTAATGGCAAAAAAGGGTAATGCATGTATAAAAGGTCAGATAAGTCATGTATGCCTTGGGCTGCAAGAACATTAAATATAACCTTGTCAGGAGGAACTACTTTTTTAGACTGAATTGCAAATCAAAAACTGAAGTTGATACCAATACAAAACTCTACTTTTGCTGTAAAAATATATATATAGCACCCTCCTTGTTCAGAGTAGGCTGCTGAGTAAATTTAACTAGCTCCTCTGTAAACAGTGGGCAGGGATTGATTGCTTTGGGCTGCTCAGTGTCTCAAATGCTGCTGTTTCCCCCATATTCTAGAGAGTTCTGGAATTATAGTCAGAGGGAAAGCAGAAAAGCATCTGGAATATGGATTTATGGATCTCTGGCCAATCCCTGAAGGAGGAGTCCAGTAGGGAGTTGGCAGCCAGTGTGCAGAGTTTCAGGGTCCAGACTTCTGGAGGAGACGCCTTTGTGTCTGAAGTTGTGCAGTACCGCTTGCAGTTTTTAAAGCGCAGTCAGAAACCTAGCAGTTCTCAAGTTCTACAGTTTGGGGTATGCTATGCACTTTAATTGTAATGCCACCCAAAGGTTTTCCCTGTCAATGATGCTGTCAGGTAATAGGACCTTCTTCCAAATAATTTTGCATGAGTGTAGCACCTTGTAGCTAGATGCTTGTGTACATAATTGTTAGTGTAGGTAAATTTGGCTTGGCTATCAGTCAAGCCTGGGTTGAATCTGGGTCAGGGCTGAGAGGCTCAGGGAGGCTGGATGACTTGGCAAGCAGCACCTCTGGTAACTCCCGTTGCTCTCTGGAACCTTGGAGAAGCTTCCAGAAGTAGAGGGTGGATTCTAGTAGGGGCTGCTTGGAGTACTGATGAGGGCCACATAGATACTCATGGGTCATGCCAGCAGGGGCAGTCAGGTGAAAGATGGAGTCTGAGGAGGCCGTCAGTGGTCCTTGAGGGTGCCCCCTAGTCTGAGGGAGTGACCTCGGGCCTGGGGTTTGGGCGCTGGAGAGACCTTCAACAACACACAGAGGAATCCTCTCCTGGATGCACGGGAGCAAGTGTGAGGACAGTGGGAGAGAGGCAGCATGTCCGGCAGATCTCCAGAGGAGTCAGCCGGGTGGGCTGGTGAGTGAGCAGTCTGGGAGGATTGTGGAGTTGTAGCCAGGGGGGCTACTGAGAGGGGCTGGCAGTGCCTGATGAAGTGGTGCTGGCATCAGTAGACATGGTGTTGGAAGCTGGACACTGACTTTTGCTACACTTTTAAAGGGGCCTCAGGTCCCTGCCTATAACAGGCTGTTGCTCTAAGAGCTGACTGAGTGCTATGTCAGGATCATCTTTTTATCAAGTGTGCCAGTGGAGTTCTGCAAGCAAGTGTGCTGGAGAAGCAGTGGAGTGTATATAGTGTACAGTATATAGACTGCATATAGGAAAGTTGTCTCTGAAGTTATCTGAAGTCAAGTGGGCATCCCATAATACCCCTACTCCCCATTGAAAAGTTATCCCCTCAATAAAATACAAAAAACAAAGTGCTGGACAATTTTCTGACTCTGGGAGACTCTGGAGATTCAGTGTGCCTGGCTGTGCAGGGTGGGGGATTCCAGTTCACCAGCGGCTTCCACGTGGGATGCGCTACATTGATGATAGGGTCAGAGGTATTTCTAATTCCTTCAACAGTGAGATGGTGCAGAGATTAGTGAACAATTCTTAAGATCAGCTTGCAAAAGAAAATTCACTGGCGGGAAAAGCATTTGTGCAACACATTCTTAATTATCTCATGTTTGATTTTATGATCATTATCTTTCTTGTTAAATTGTAGAATATACATTTTTTTTTCATATATATATAACTGCTGGCAGCTTGAAAAGCTTGAAAGTAATAAAGAGCAACTGACTATTTCTTCTGGTCCCTGTGGCTTCCTGCAAAATCATATTCAATGCAATTTAATCAAATACGAATTTCCATAGAACGTAGGCCAAACATGTATGTTTAAGATGAGTAGCAATTGCTCACCGTGACATATTTATTAAATCCATATGTTGCATCTGCAGCCAGAGCTAGTTCTTTGTAAATCCATATGCTGATTTGTTATCCCTCTGAGCTTTTGTGTTTTGGCTTTTTTTGTTGTATTTATGAGCATCCATAGAGCAGTCCTTTTTCAAGTCTATTCTGTTCATGGCAGTGGTTTCAGGGCTGAGTCTAAGTTGTTAAGAGAAGGTCTTATGTGCAATACTGGAGCTGGTACCATTTCTAATGGTCAGCAATTAATACCATTTTAGTCGACTAAAATATGACTAAAACTAAAACAATTGAGATGACTAAAATACGACTAAAATGGCATTTTATTCAAAAGAATAAAATGGGACTAAAACTAAAATGGCATTTTAGTCAAAAGACTAAAACTCAATTGAAATTTGACATCAAAATGATGTTCATACCCCATACCATAAATAATAACATATTTGATTTTTCACTCCAGCGGTATATAATGAGTTTGGAAATTGTAGAGAAATGCTTAAATAATGCACTACAATTTAACTAAACCCATTTGATTTTAAACAACTAAAATGAGTTTTAGTCGACTAAAATGTCCTGGAGATTTAGTCGACTAAATACGACTAAAACTAAAACAATTGCAGAAGACTAAAAAGGGGACTAAAACTAAAATGCCATTTTAGTCTTAAGACTAAGGCTACTTTCGCACTGGGGTGGGTGGGCGGTAGCAGTAAATTGCCACTAGTTTTAGCGGTGATTCTCTGCTATTATAGCAGCGCTATGGCGTTGCTATGCAGGCGGGAGCGCTGCAGTTTTAACCCCCCACAAGGGGTTAAAAGTGCCAGCGCACTGCGCTTCTGAGGCGGTGTGCAACTGCTTTGGAAGCACTTGCCATTGATTTCAATGGCAGGGGCGGTGGAGGAGTGGTGTATACCGCTCATCGCAGCGTCCCAAAGATGCTGTTTGCAGGACTATTTTTTAACGTCCTGCAAACGCACTGCCCCAGTGTGAAAGCACTCAGGCTTTCACACTGGGATGGATGGGGAGGTGTTTTTTAGGCACTAAGAGGGTGCTATTTTTAGCCCAAAAGCGCCTGAAAAACGCCCCAGTGTGAAAGGGGCCTAGGACTAAAACTAAATCTAAATTTGCTGCCAAAATAAACACTGGGTTGGGATTAATTTACTAAAACTGTAGAGTGCAAAATCTGGTGCAGTTCTACATAGAAACCAATCAGCTTCCATTTTTTTTGTCATATCTTTATTGAACAAGCTGAAGTTAGAAGCTAATTGGCAACCATGCACAGCTATACTAGATTTTGCACTCCAGTTTCAGTAAATCATCCCCTTTGTTTCTTCACATTTATACACAATAGAAAACAAATGAACATATATAAATGTTTAACACAACATGTGTATTAAATTAGTCTATAATTCCATTAGGAATCCTAAATATGTTATCAGCTGAAACTATTCGGGACCACCAAGTACTAATGTGTTTAGAACACTGCTTCCAAAACACAGAAGAAGTAGATAATAAATACAAGAACATGATGTCGTGGCAGTGGCGGAACTACCAGGGTCACACTTGCGACTGGGCACTGGTGTTTCGCCACTGTCGGGGGGGCCCCAGCGCGGTTGCTGGCTGCAGGGCTCTGAACTGAGAGCGTCTCATACAGCCCAGAGCCTGCACTGACAGTTCCCCCTCCCTCCTCCCTTGCACAGATGGAAGAGGAGAGAGGCAACCTACTCCTTCTCCTCCTGCCCCTCTCCTCCTGTGTGCACTGTGGGAAGTGTGCAGCTAAGCAGCTGAAGGTTATCATTCAGTTGCTGGGCTTCACATTTCCCATGGTGCACACACAGGAGGAGAGGGGTGGGAGGAGAAGGAGCAGATCGTCTCTCCCATCCCTGCGAGGGAGGAGGGGGAACTGTTAGTGCAGGCTCTGGGCTGTATGAGAGAGACGCTCTCAGCTCAGAGTCCTGCTGAGAAGGCACTGATAGGCAGCATTGATAGGTGGCACTGATAGGCTGTGCTGATAATCAGGGCACTGATGATCAGTGCCTTAATTATCAGTGT
This sequence comes from Glandirana rugosa, assembly GCA_018402905.1. NCBI lineage: Eukaryota > Metazoa > Chordata > Amphibia > Anura > Ranidae > Glandirana > Glandirana rugosa. The sequence goes on along the minus strand of BLSH010009475.1, from coordinate 2,516,433 downwards.
AAACCATATACTGACAGTCTTGCCGGTTAACAGCCTTCCTTTCCTCCCACAGACACAACATGGGAGGAAAGGACTGCGGGTTAAAGGCAAGTCTGTTTATATGTGATCAGCTGATCACATGGTAAAAGGCTGCTGCGATTGGCCCTTTACTGTGATCTGTGCACGGGGAACGGGGCAGGCAGGGAACTGTGAGGATGTTCATGGACATAAATGGAGGGGGGGGGGTCATGGCGGCCCTTCATGGTTTCTTGCACTTGGGCCCTGAAGGTTGTAGTTATGCCTCTGGCCCTTGGTCACCAATTAGATTGTTTAATAGAACCATGGGCTCTTATTTACAAACAATTTAGAGTATCAGAGGATTAGAATGTGTAACATATTTCCTAAGAGGATTCTAAATGTGAACCTCAAGATTATCACAAAGTTCATACTAGAGTACATGACCTACAGGTAACATGCGAAAGTGTATCTAAAGTCAAAAACAAAAATGTATGATATTGCAGATTACCAATGCCTTATACTGTATGTGGTAGCTGAATTTGTTTTTTCTTTTAAGCTTTTTGTCCTTTACCTGGTGGTCTGGGCAGTAACATACTTCCTGTTCTGGATGGAGGAGCAATGGAGACACTTTTGAACAGCAGCACTGTCAATCTGGGAATAAAGTAGTAGTAGTGTGCACTAGCAGATTTAGATGGACTTAACTAACTAACTAAAGGGAAAAGCCAGCTAACACTTTAGGGCTCATGTACACTGCAGCTCAAAAAAGCTGCTTTTTACAGGCTTTTGAGCTTTCATTTCTGCCTATAAAAGCTTGAAGAAGCTCCTTCTTTTCTGTGCTCTTTCTCGCGTTTTTATTGAGCTCCTTCAAGCTCTTTCGAGCATTTTTGAGCATAAGTGTTTTTTTTTTTTCCCCACAAACCCTCCTAGATCGTATTTTCTTAACCACCGTATAAACAAAACAAAAAGCTGGAACAGACGTTTTTACGTGTTTTTGTAGGAGCATATGCCTGAAAACGCCTGAAAAAACCTTAGGCTCCTTTCACACTGAGGCGCTTTCCTAGCGTTTTTGTGCTAAAAATAACGCTTCCAAAACGCTTCTAAAAGGCTGCCCATTAATTCCAATGTACCTATTCACACTGGGGCGTCGCGCTGGCGCTGCGTTTAAAAAAGTCCTGCAAGCATGATTTTTTGTGCTTATTCTGAGCGCTAAAAATAGCGCCTTAAAAACGCCCATATACATTGAAATGAATGTAAAGCGCTTTTAAAGCGCGTTAAAAGCGCCCGCAAAACGCCCAGAGGTTGTGGAAAGGCCAAAATATCAGAAAGTAAACAGGATGTAATGTAGGGGGATGTGGTATTTATTTAATGCTAGTGTTTCAAAAGCGCTTCAAAAGCGCTTGCAAATCGCTTGAAAAACGCCTGGGTGTTAGCGCGAATTATAGCGATAACGCGGGAATAACGTGGCAAAAATGCGGTCATAACGCTTGATAATACTTGCATCGCATAGTAGCCCATTATGTGCCACTTACCTGCAGACTAAGCCAGCGACATCCAGCGATGTCCCCACTCCAGGCCACGTCCATCTTCTGCTCCTCTTCCTTCCGGGGCCGCGACTCCGGCACTGTGACTGGCCGGAGTCGCGTGACGTCACTCCCGCACATGCGTGCGGGAGCCGCCAGTCATGGCACGGTTGCAGTGGAGGAACGGCACGTAGGCCGTTTCTTCACTGCGTATGTGCCATCATGACGTTGGCACAGCTTCAACACTGCATATCTCCTGAACCGTGCAGGTTTAGGAGATATGCAGGGCACCTACAGGAAAGCCTTATTATAGGCTTACCTGTAGGTTAAAGTGGTTGTCACAAGTTGACAACCACTTTAAGTATAAAGCCTGTTTCACATGGGCTTCAGCTTGTATATGGGCAGTGTGAACAGCAAGCTTTGACAAGGCATTTGCAAAGCTGTCAGGAAGCTTTATTGAGGCTTTTAAATTAATATTCAGCTCCAGCTTGTAAATGCTGAACACAGATTCTAATGGGAGTGTTGATTGACACTTTAACCACTTCAGCTCTGAAAGATTTACCCCCCCGTTCATGACCAAGCAATTGTTTGTGATATGGCACTGCATTACTTTAACTGACAATTGTGCAGTCGTGCGATCCTGTACCCAAATAAAATTTATGTCCCCTTTTCCCACAAATAGAGCTATTTTTGGTGGTATTTGATCACATTGCGTTTTTTATTTTTTGCGCTATAAACAAGAAAAAAAACAACAATTTTGGAAAAAACAATATTTTTTACTTTCTGCTATAAAACACATCAAATACATTGAATAAAAAAATGTAAAAAAATCAAATTACTTCATAAACTTAGGCCAATATTTACATATTACTACACTACTATATTGATTGGTTTGCGCAAAAGTTATAGTCTACAAACTATGGGATATATTTATGGAATTTTTATGTATTTATTTTTTCTACTAGTAATGGTGGCAATCAGTGACTTATAGTGGGACTGCGGCATTGCAGCAGACAAATTGGACACTGACACTTTTGACACCTTTTTGGGAGCCAATGACACCAGTACAGTGATCAGTGGTAAAATATGCACTTTCACTGTAATAATGACACTGGCTGGGAAGGGGCTAACATCAGGGGCGATCAAAGGATTAACTGCGTGCCTTAAATGTGCATGGTTACTGTGGGGGAGGTGCTTGAACTATGGGAAGGCAGAGATCAGTGTTTATGCTTACGCTGCAGAAACACAGGATCCATATCTTTCCTATTGACAGAACAACGGTCTACCTTGTTTACAGGTAGACCGCCGTTCTGCTTCTTTCTTGAATGGTTGGCAGGTCCCAGTGGACATCGAGTCCGCTGGATCCACTGATTGGCTCCCGCTGTGTCCACAGCGGAAGCGGGTCGCTGGCGGCGCACGCCTCAGACCTAAAATTGTCAGATCATGTACTACGTATGTGATCTGGTACAGAGCGGCTGCACTGCCACAGTAATATGTGGGGTGGCCACTAACCAATTAAACAAGCTGCTAGCATGCTTTCAACAAGCTTCAAGAAGTGCTGAAGCGTGCTAGCAGCTTGTTTAACCACTTGACAACTGGGCACTTAAACCCCCTTCCTAACCAGACCAATTTTCAGCTTTCAGTGCTCTCACACTTTGAATGACAATTACTCAGTCATACTACACTGTACCCAAATGAAATTTGCGTCCTTTTTTTCACACAAATAGAGCTTTCTTTTGGTGGTATTTAATCCCCACTGGGGTGTTTATTTTTTGAGCAATAAATGGAAAAATACCGAAAATTTTGTAAAAAAATGCATTTTTCTTTATTTCTGTTATAACATTTTGCAAATTAGTAATTTTTCTTCGTAAATTTTGCCCAAAATTTATACTGCTATATGTCTTTGGTAAAAATAACCCAAATTAGTGTATATTATTTGGTCTTTGTGAAAGTTATAGAGTCTACAATCTATGGTGCCAATCACTGAAAATTCATCACACCTGATGCACTGACGGCTTATCTCATTTCTTGAGGCCCTAACAAGACAGGAAAGTACAAATACCCCCCAAATGACCCCTTTTTGGAAAGTAGACAGTCCAACGTATTTAGTAAGAGGCATGGCGAGTTTTTTGAAGTTGTCATTTTTTCCCACAATTCTTTGCAAAATGAAGATTTTTTTTTTTCAGTTTTTTTTTCCACAAAATTGTCATATTAACATGTTATTTCTCACACCCAGCATATGCATACCACCAATTACACCCCAAAACACATTCTGCTACTCCTCCTGAGTATGGTGATACCACATGTGTGAGACTTTTACACAGCCTGGCCACATACAGAGGCTTAACATGCAGGGAGCGCCATCAGGCGTTCTAAGGACATAAATTACACATATAATTTCCTGACTACCTCTTGCACTTTTGAAGGTCCTGGAGCACCAGGGC
>BLSH010009475.1:2483961-2501558 GCA_018402905.1 Glandirana rugosa | reverse complement strand
TAATCTTAACATAAATATTTATGTTCCTCCACCTATATTTTGTACAGTCAATGCAAGCCGCCTGAGATCGCCCTAAAAATAGTGCAGGGACCATTTTTCTAATGCGGAGCGAAGCTATTCGCTCCTATTAGAACGGTCCCATTTGCACAGCATTGATGCGAATTGTCAGGCGACTCAAGTTGCCTGACAATTCGCCTAGATGTGAACGGGCTGCGAAGTTGCGCCGCTCCGCCTCGCTACAGTGTGAACCGGCCCTGACTACAGAGGAGCCAAAGTCGAAATGTACCTAATAACCTAGCAACCCATCTCTAGGAGGGTGCTACATGTGTCTTATTTGCCCTAGAGGAAGGTGACTGATCCATAATGCCCAGTTTGAGAGAAAAGCATCACAATTGGATTGCAAAGTAAATATATTTCCCCATGTTTTATATCCACCTCCTTGTATTTATAAATACAATTCTAATAAGTATGTCATAAGCTGTACTTGAGGCCCCATTAAATTTACTGCATTGACCACCACTGGCTTAAACTGTTGGATACATTGATTTTCGCTGATAATAAGTTTGCACATTGTATTTGGGCTCCAAAACATTTATCAAAATAGAAACAAATAGACTTATTTTGGTACATGACATATTTGTCATGATATCTTTGCTGCTGCTCTTACTGTGATCGTATTAGTTGCTGTGACAATATAGGAGTTTGATTCCATGATTGTAAAAATGTCACCTGAGGTTTAGCATATAGGCCTCATATACACGGGCGTATCTTAAAAAAATAATCAAAACGTTGAGCCCGACGTCAGGGAAAAAAATCTGCATTTTTCGGCATTATGCATCGGCGTTAGTGAGTGTAGGCGTCTTTAAAAAAAAAATCCTCTGCTATTTTTCAACCTAAAAACATTGGCGTCAAAAACGCCAGTTAACACCGGTATGGCACAGTGGGCGTTAGTGAGCGTTTTGCGGCGTCGGCGTCAAAAACGCCAAAACGTTACAGCCTCAGAATGCGCTGGCCATGGGTTCTAGTTTCAGCTCACTAACACCGACGCCCTCTACAACTCAAAAACGTCAGTGTTTTTATGGGGCCATTGCCTAACGTGGAGAGCTGCAAAAAACGCCAGAAAACGTTGGCGTCAAAAAACGTCCGTGTGTATGAGGCCTACAAGTTAAGAATAGCATTTAGGGTCGCAGGTGAGACTGAGGTTGCAATTGACTTGTGAATCTAAAATACCATATAGACACTTTACCTGAAAAGAAAAAAGAAGACGATATACTTACCTCTCTTCCCAAAATTTGTCATTTTCCCAGCAGCATTTGTCAGCATGGGCAGAAGGTATTTACTCTCTTCCTTTCAGGTAACAAATGTATGTATGTCTATATAGAAAAATAAAAACAAAAAGAGGGGCCTAACCCCATGGCCTGGGAATGAAAAAAAATAACAATATAATTACCGATTTGTCTGTCAGACGGGGTACTTCCACAACTAGTCAATATCAACAAACAGCAGCACAAAAGGGAACCAGCTTGGTCACCATAATCAGGAGTTGTTTAGGAGGACCAACCACAGTGTACAAATATAGGAAAAACCTTATTGAAAAAATGAACCAAAATTCAGCATAAATTGTGTCCAAAATGGACAATACCCCCCATTCACCCACTGTTTTTAAAACAATATGACAATGTTGTCACAAAAGGCGCAACGATCAGGACCGCACACTCATGCAACACGCAGATCACTATGACAGGCCTGGTTAGTGGCTATCAAGGCTATAAAACAGAGAACTGGGACTCAGGGACATACATGCTAACATTGGGGCTTGTGTATCTCAGTAAAAGCACTGTAGTGGACAGCGCAGTCAACTGGGTCTCCCAGAATCACAGTGTATAGCTCAAGATAGGGAGAGCCTAAAGCCAGTGGATCAGACACTGTGCCCTATTTTACCTGGACAGGAGTTAGATCGATATCTTGGGGAACAAGGTACTGAGGATGGTGCAGCTAGTAGTCCCAATGTGTAGCATTAAGTCTAAGATCACACATAAATAATGGCAGTCCAAAAAGTTGCCCAGTGGGGCCTTATAGATCAGAACCACAGATCAGCACATATCCATAGCTGGACAGTTCATGTTTATAGTTAGACTCGTCCTCTTACCTTCAGGTACATGGATACATTGAGATACTGTGAAGGTTGTGAGATAATTTAGCCTATAGCTGGTACAGTTGATCCCTTAAGGAATATGCCGTTACTGGGTGGCAGCAAGTTCAAAATACAGAAAACTGGAAATGTGCACCAATGGGCCTACCTCCACAGCCGGCTCTTAGATAGCGAGTGGCACTGGTTTCTGTAGCCAAGTTCCAAACATGGACAGTGGAGAATATTCAAAGCTCAGAGTTCTGTTAGATAACTCAACACAGCCAGTAACAATTAGAAGGCTGCCTGGAGGCTCTGACCACTTTGCAGTACTTTCATATGTCGCCTTAGTTTGAGGGTGTCTTACTCCCCTAGCCTGCCGGTCAATGTGGTTCCGTGTATCATGCTGGTTGTATCCCTTTTTGTGATGTGTTGGTCTAGCGATAGGTTGATTGGTTCATTCTAAGTTATAGGTGAACTCCTTGATCCAATGCATCAAGCCTGGTGGATCTGTGAGGGCAGTTGATGTGACGTCGCCTGAGTGGTGGAATGCGGGGCCCGGCAGCGCTGCTTACATCAACATGCTTCATCAGGATGTACGAACATTCCATACCTTTGTCTTTTTAAAGGGGCGTGAGCCCAATTTGTAATTCATTACCTTTGAATGTCCGATTAGGGCCATCTAATGGTGACTTATCAAACTTATTTTAACAGAAAGGAAATGTTCATGCTAATAACTTAGGGATCATTCATTCACATATACTTGTGCACAAGGATTTATGGTGTAGTAGGTAGCTACACTTAGTCACATGTAAATCTCATTACTTCTTTCTTTTTTGTTTCATTCTATTGCTACCTCATAGGTTTGTCCTCAAGGTGTCTCCATTTGTGGACCACCTCAAACTATGCAGTCATAGGTATTCCCTAAGGTTCAAAAAAGTACTCGTTTCCTAAGGAGTACTGTCTCAAAGTCTCCTCTCAGGTTAGTTAACTTAAGGGCAAAGAGTCCTTTGACCTTAAAGCCCTCCGTTTGTCTCCCCTGTGGAATTCTGCAACATGTAGTGCAATAGGTGTATCTTCATCTTTACAAGATATACACCCAAATTTCACAACCACAACCAAAAGGAGTGTATAACAGCGCTTTCATAGTCCACAGAATAGAAGGGTGCAGGAGTCTCAATTTAGTCTGAGTGAAAGTTCTTTCAAGCTTGAAGTCACCAACCACCAGGTGTAAATCCACACAACGCGTGCACCTTCCCCAGTGAATTGCCTGCTTACCAGAAGCTTTCTTTTACAGCGCCCGCATCATTACGTGGCAGGTCCGTCTCTCATCAGTCACTCCACGGTATCGATGTGTACCCACTGAAAGTATAACTCCGTTAAACACCTTTATTGCACCCCCCTTAAAACACACTTACAAAATTGAAAGATAAAAACAGTGAGTGTCAAAAGCAATATTGTCGTTCAGACGTCTCACCGCTCCAGCTGTCCTCACGGCGTGTATACAACGCTTCCCTCAACTAGTCCTGGAGCGCAAGCGTCACTTCCTGTCGTGGGGTCACGCACTGACGCGTTTCGTCATCACGACTTCTACGGAGGGTGCTGTTATACACTCCTTTTGGTTGTGGTTGTGAAATTTGGGTGTATATCTTGTAGAGATCCTTTTAAGCTAAAACAGTGGCTTTTATTACCAGCTTTTGTGTTGCAATAGACATTCCAGTGACTGTGTGCACCGTGGGCACTGATCAGTGTAGATTTGAAGGCTGTGCAATTTTTACACTAAAATGTATCTTGCTTAATGCTTTTTATGTGTTCCTCGAATCTGATATGAAGCTGGTGTTTTTAGTATATAGTATTATAGATTCACAGCGGAGTTGCTTTTGGGTGAGGTTTAGGGTTCGACTTAGAACATAGAATATTCTTAGCAGTCAGTAGCTGGTGGTTTTTGAAAGTGAAAAATGAATTTTGTGTGAAAAGTATGTGCCAAAATAACACATAAAATAAAAGTTACTGGTGCTGAAAATGTACACGGCCAAATTTATTGCGCCAAAATAGCCAGACCAGTTTTCAGATGCCAAGCCAAATACTAATGTACTGTAAATTATAGGGTACCAATAAAGAGAATAAACATTGCACTAAATGCATAAAAAAAACCTTGTAAGAGCAGTGATGACAAAGTGCTGTCGACAAAATATTAAATATTGTTAATTCTGACATTTTCCTTTTCAAACACATGAAGCACTACCTAAAATAGTTGGATCCACTTGACTTAACAGGTTATTATTTTTGTTTGGTTTGCAAATCAAATACACTTATCAACAACTTCCTAATGAATATTTACTGTTGTAATTGTTAACATAATTTATTATCTTACGCTTGACAAATAGGCATATTTCAACAAATAGCTGAACTAATGTGCCGTAAAATGATGAAACTGTACAGGAAAAATGCAGAGTTTAATTTTAAGCCTTGGGTAATCTTTGAAGACGATGCCAACATTATAGATGGTTCTAATAGATGAGAGAGATAAGCAAAAGTCTCATCTATTTTAACCTGCTCTCTTATTTGATCAGTTATTTTATGGTATGTTATGGTATACTCCTGTCAAAATAAAACATGAAAATTTGAGATTCATACAGTGAGCATAGCCGCAGCTCAGTATTTCAGTTTTTCCTCTACTCATTGCAGTAGTACTCCCCAGTTCAATTTTTCAGTAGTCTGATCTTAGATCTCCAACTTCTATGTCTAAATTATGCAATACATTATAAGTACAAAAACATGCACTTACATTGTGTACTGTAAAGCTACCCACAGATGAAACCTATTTAGCTTATTTATTTAGAAATGTAAAATACTGTAAAAGTTAAAAAGAAAAAAAAAAAAAACTTTATTTTTTAGTATTATATAAATGAAATACTACATACTGTATAAATATTTATCTTAATCATATAGTAAAGGACACATGGCTTGTATTCATAGGCCATGGGTTATATGCTGCTACCTTCAGGTGATTGGAACACTTACAAAAACTTTTGTTAGGACTACAGGTAGAGCGTACCCACTCCTTGAGACTCCAATGGATGGACCTGTTCCCCACTGGAGAAAAATGTTTCCTTTCTTAATACATTGGATATTTTTTCATCTAAAACATTAACATTTGGTTGCTTATTGTCCAAATTCTGAATTGGTTACCCTCGATTTGGCTGCCTGTATTGTTTACTTTGGGCACTGGATCCTGCATTAGGCATTCACTTTGGCTTGAAGTGCAACATGTGACTTTAACTGCAGGATGCTATACGGGTCCTGGGCTGTTTAAGTCTTTTGTAGCCAGTAGGTGAGTGTGAGAAGCTTTGGGAGAGTGTCTCACAATGCATCTCTACAATTCCAAGACATGCTCCTACACCTCCCATCTCTGCATTTCCAAGATTCCCTGGACCTCCAGGTCCACCGGGACGTCTGCTGGGATTTCCAGAATTCCTGTCAGTATTTTCAATGCTGCTTACAAAATCCCTGCCAGGACTTCCAGTGCCCCTGCCAGTAATTCCTTTGGCTCCCACAGAATCATTGCCAGTACCTGCAAGGCCGTTCACAGAATTCTTACTGATACTTATGGTACCCCTGCCTCTTCCAATGACACTCACACAACCTCTGCCACTGCTTTCAGTGGTGCTCACACAATCCTTGTCATGACTTCCATTGCTCTGTGAAATTACATTGTGCTTAACTAGAGGGGTATTTAGGCATCAGCCCTGAAAGTGACTGGCCCTGTTTCTTCTCACTAACTACACTTTGTTTCAAAGTAGCTATAATACTTACCTGACATTGCCTGACTATTACTAACCTGGACTATCCTGGCTTCTCTCTTGCCTGCCTCCTGCCTTGTCCACTTCTTGGATGCCAATTTTTCTCTTGCTTGTTGCTTGCCTTGACTCTTTGCTTGGACATGGACTGCTCACTTGCATATCCACTGCCTCAACTTCAAATTGGATGTGGACTACTTTCCAGCCTATTGTCTGTGGGACACGTACCTGCTGTCTCTTTGATGTAGCCACCCTGTTCCTACAACTCCCTGGTTGGGGAAAACCCATGGGCCACAGCCTGGTGTCAGATAGCAGCAAAGACCAGGACCAATAGGGTCCTGACCTATTCTCACCATCAGGAGTTCAAGTAAAGACCAAGCTGACACAGTCATAAGTATAGTGGGTATAGAACCAAACAATAAGCAGACTGATGGTAATTGGAACGATGACAGAAGGTGTAAGATCCCAACACGTTTCGCTGGTTAAGCTTCCTCAGAGGTTCAAGTGGTACAGAGCTGCATTATTGATACAGAATATATTAATCATATTCAATGTGAGTGAAGACCTGTAGGGAGCCAACATTAGGGAAAAAACAGTGCAACAGAACAGGGCAATGGGCCCCCAAAGGGCCAGCTAGGAAGCTCAGAGGCGACTAATAGGCAAAGTGCAAACCATCTAACTTGTAGAGCCTGCGTTCCAAAAGATTCAAAAAAGGTAACGATAGTAGCCACCTGACAGGGTGTATGTATAATCCACTCCAAACCATCTACTAACTGACCTCAGTTGTTAAAAGGAAAGGAGTGACCTCAGCAGTCCTCACAGCACCTGAACAAGAGGTAACTATTTAATAAATGTCAAATACAATTGAACAAAACACTACAATTTCCCTTTAAAACATGTCTTGATTTAAATGTGCATCCAAAGAAAAATTATTCAAGTTTCTAGTAATCTCTAAGTACAGCACACGTAAAAACCAATTTATTAGTCACAAAAAGATAAAAGAAGCAATGCTTTGAAGCGTAAATCAGCTTTATTAGACAAACAATGACAAGATGTAGCATGTAGTATGTGTGTATATATATATATATATATATATATATATATATATATATATATATATATAGAGAGAGAGAGAGAGAGAGAGAACACAAGGACCAATAGGAAGGCAACTCCTCCCATACCCAGCAGTGACCACCCCCAATATGCAATAAAAAATTTCCCTACTGAACAATCATCAATGTGCCCAAATATATCACTGCTCCAGTAATTAACAATAGGGAAACATGATTCCCAATGGCCAAATTAAACATGTAAAAGAGCCTAGCAGTCACTGCTATATATACATACACAAAGATACATAATGGAGTCGCTGGCATCATTGCATTGACAGTAGGTATTTTAAAGCTCACTATGTATGTCAACCACTCGCACACCAGTCCAAGATCTGGACACTCCCAACTCCCCACTGATGTGACATCAGTTCTGCAGGTTGGTTGCAGTAACTTAGCAATCTCTACTTTGTGGAAGCTGAAATTACATCATTGAGCATCTGGATTCTAAGAAATGGCCAGCGCTGTCAAAATAAGATCTGAACACCTTAATAAAAAGTAAGAAACAAAAATGTAATAGGGTTGGGGGAAAGGATGGTACTTAGGAGGATATTGTATACAGCACGTAACAACAGCAAGTAAAAACTGCATAACTCTTACTCCGTGGAACTGGAAATGATATCAGTAAGCATCCGATTGCTAAAAAATGGCTGTTGTCAAAAATAAAATGCAGACCTTGCAAGGAAGAGTACTAAATGGCTGAGCAAAGAAAGATGTTATAGAGTTGGAAGAAAGAGGTTATACTTGATGAAATACTGGAAACAATTCAATGTCATCAATGTCATCATAAATCTGAATTTAAAACACAGACTTGCAATGTATTGTACATAGATTTAACACAAAATTATGCAATACTGTATATCATTATTATTATATTGCAGGATTTTAATAGTGGCAACAGTTTACGCAGCGCATTACTAAATGAAGGAAGACAGCACGGTTACAATCCAATCCAATACATGAGGGTGCTGGGGGGGGGGGGGGGGGATGATTGAGTAAGTAAAATTCAATTTGTTTGGTAGAGGTGGGGATGGTTTCCCTAAAGAGATTCATTTTCAAGGATTGCCTAAAGGTGGACAGAGTAGGAGATAGCTGGATAGATTGGTGAAGGGAGTTCCAGAGGAAAGAAGAGGCTCTGAAGAAATCCTGGAGATGAACATGGGAGGGGGTGATAATGGGGCTAGAGGGCAAGGAGGTCTTGAGAGCAGCTGCTGTCCCGGGTCTCTCTCTCATCATTGGCTCATACAGCAGTGCGAGTCATTGGCTGCTGCCAATCTCAATGTCCATTCACAGGAGCGTGGTTCAGAAGCCCCAAAAAGAAAAGGATTGGGGCTGCTGCTCTTTGCAAAACCATTGCAAAGATCAGGTAAAGATAACATGTTTGTTATTTTTAAACAGAACTTTACCCATAATCGTTTGATAACAATTAATGTTCTTTAACAAAAGAACATACTGTACATTCTGCATTATTAATTGCACTACCAAAATAAATTTGTGCTATAAATTGCCTCCAACATTGCTCCTGTATATTTTTGCTGGAGGCTGCCATTTTGTTGTAGCTCAGAGCAGTCACTTCCTTATTGGAATCTCTCCCCCTCTTTCCTTAGTCTCAAAAATGATATGTCTCTTTCTGTAATTAAACTGTGTACTTTTCTACCAGAGTTTGTCATGTCATCTCTCCTGCTTTTATTTTCTCTTTCCATAATCTGTGCATCTGTGTCCCTTCCACAAGGTCTGTGTCATTCCTGTTGCTTTCTTCCACTTGAACCTAAACGCTGTCAGCAGATCGGCCTCTAGTGGCTCTGATTTTAGGCACAGCACTGACCTGAAAAGGGGCAAGCCTGAAGTGATCTATCAGGACTTAGTGTTCTGACTAATGTTCCACTTTAAGGCAGAGTTCTGATGCCCCCCCCAGCAAAAAGTTAAAAGTCAGCAGCTACACATACAGGACACTCCCCGCTCCCCAGCCCCCGCTCCCCAGCACCCAGAAGTGACGTCTTCATCCTCCAGCTCTGCCTTTGTTTGGTATTCCGATTCCTCGTACGCGCTGGAAGCCACCAGCGCGCCCAGGTTCTGGCATCCACGAATAGATCACAGCTGTGTCCGTCCTCGGGTCTGAGCGGATGACTCCATACTACACCCCTGCTTGTTTTCATCCATCCTTGTGAGTGAATCATATATTGTTTTTATTCAATAAATGGTGGAAATTCTGCACTTAGAGGCGCTGCTTTCTTGTCCTCTCATACATACAGGACACTTACCTGTCCTGGAATCCAGCAATGTCAGCACCCCGGCCGATGTTTCCATCAGCTCTCTTGGAAAAGTGAGGACGGGTAGCTGTCAAAAACAGGTGCCTGCTCCCTCCGAAAAGTGCCAAATGTGGCACTGGATGAGGCAGATAAGCGGACCTTCCACTTTTGGGTGGAACTCCGCTTTAAGCACTGGGCCAGCTAAAACCCATGGACAGACAAAGGGAGAGCTGCAAGAGTTGGGCCAGCACTTGTGGGTGAGGAGAGCTATCTTCATCAATCATGTACATTTCAGTAAAGAAGCCAGGGAAGGTTTTGATTTATATTCAAGTTATAAATATACAATTGTCATGTTGTGACGGCAATTTGCTTACCCAAGCATTGTTGCAGATGTTTCTTCCTAGACTAAATAAACACCTTTTGCTCTTGCCAGATAACTCATAGAAGCACACCATCCATTAGACTTCAGGATGACATCTTTGTCAGGATGTTGCAGCACCACCTATAATCACTAGCTTTAAAGACAGAATTGACAGTAAAAGAGGTGTGAGGGAAAATATTCTACACATATAGTGTATATCCACTTCTGTACCGCCGGACGTCATATGACGTCCTTGGGTTTGAGTGGTGATATCTGAATGGTGCCTGCAGCTGCAGGCACCATTCAGATACCGTTTTTTTCAGCAGGCGATTCCCTGCAAGATAAAATTGATCTTAGCGGCGGATTCGCCGCAAGATCACTTTTATCAGCGGCGGGAGAGGTGCCCCCCCCTCCCGCCGCTTTCCGGTCATCTCCGCCGCTTACCGGACCCGCCAGCAGCGCCGGAGATGATCCGATGCTTTCCCCCCAGTGTCTGTGAGCCGACTGAGCGGCTAAAGCCGCTCACTCGGCTCCATAACACGGCCGGCGGAAATTACGTCAGAAATTACGTCTTCCCAACGGTCTTAAAGGGCCCGATTTTTTTCTTCTTCTGTCACTTTTTTCAGATTTTTTTTTTTTTTGCATTTGAGTGTAAATATGAGATCTGAGGACTTTTTGACCCCGGATCTCATATTTAAGAGGACCTGTCATGCTTTTTTCTATTACAAGGAATGTTTACATTTCTTGTAATAGGAATAAAAGTGATCAAATTTTTTTTTTTTAAAGAACAGTGTAAAAATAAAAAGTAAAAAGCAAAATAAATAATTTAAAAAAAAAAAAATTTAAAGCGCTCCGTCCCGCCGAGCTCGCGCGCAGAAGCGAACGCATACGTAAGTCCCGCCCACATATGAAAACGGTGTTCAAACCACACATGTGAGGTATCGCCGCGATCGTTAGAGCGAGAGCAACAATTCTAGCTCTAGACCTCCTCTGTAATGCAAAACTGCTAACCTGTAGAATTTTTTAAATGTCGCCAATGGAGATTTTTAATTTGCAAAGTTTATCGCCGTTCTGCAAGCAGACGCAATTTTGAAGCATGACATGTTGGGTATCATTTTACTCGGCTTAACATTATCTTTCACAATATGGAAAAAATTGGCCTAACTTTACTGTTTTCTTATTTTTTAACAAAAAAAAACTGAATTTATTAAAAAAAAAGACCGCTGCGCAAATACGGTGTGACATACATTTTTTCAATGACCGCCATTTTATTCTCTAGGGTGTTAGGAAAAAAAATATATAATGTTTGGGGGTTCTAAGTAATTTTATAGCAAAAAAAACTGTTTTTAACTGGTAAGCACCAAACTCAAGAAACAGGCTTGGTATTGAAGTGGATATATAGTGTGTGTGTGTGCGTATGTATTTGTGTATGTAAATATATATATATATACACAGTGGTCAGCATAAATGAGTACACCACAACAGATTTGTCAGAAAACTGTTACTTTCCTTTCAGAATCTACATTTTCTATGGGACATTATACTACAAAATACTCTCACAAATACAGGCCATTGATTGCAACCAAAATGTGTTAATTTGCACACACAAAAAAAGTATTGAAGACCATGTTACAAAAATGAACACACCCCAGTGAAAGTCTTAGGAGAAAAGCTAAATTTTAGACAACAAAATGCTAATTAACAAGAATTCAACTGCAGGTGAGTCTAATTATTCATAAGACAGGTGTCCAGCAGACAGTTGATTATAAAAGGGTGTTACTTAACAAAGAAAACCATTTCCCATTTCTTGCTGTTAGCAATGGCACCACATGGAAGAGAAATGTCACAAGGCCTGAGAAAGAAAATAATTTCTTTACACAAGAAAGGCGAAGGCTACAAGAAGATCAGAAAAGCTTTACTTATCAGTCAGAATACTGTAGCAAAAGTGATACAAAAATTTTACAAAGATGGAGCTGCAACCATCTCAGAGGCGTCCAGGCCATCCACAGAGGTTAACACCTCGACAGGAGCGTCTTCTGATGAGAACGGTTGAAGAAAATCACCATGCAAGTTCGCTGCAGTTAACTAAAGAAATGTAAAGGTAAACTGGGGTGATTATTTCCCATGACACAATACGGTGTACACTGCAGAGGAATGGCATGCATAGGTGTCGTCCATGGAGGAAGCCTCTCCTAAAGCCCATAAACAAAAAAACCCACCAAGAATTTGCCAGGATCCATGCTGAAAAATAAGACTACTGGGACTCTACTCTGGAGTGATGAGATCAAGGTAAATGTTTTTGGAACTGACGGCTTCAAAACTGTATGGCATCGCAAAGGTGAGGGGTATATAGAAAAATGCATGGTGCCTACAGTGAAACATGGTGGTGGCAGTGTCCTTCTGTGGGGCTGCATGGGTGCTGCTGGTGTCAGGGAGCTGCATTTCATTGATGGTATCATAAATTCAGAGATGGACTGCTCTATATTGAAAGATAAGATGCTACCATCACTCCATGCCCTTGGTCGTCTTGCACTTTTTCAACATGACAATGATCTAAAACACACATCTAAGGCTACTGTTGCATTTCTGAAGAAGAACAGGGTGAAAGTGATTCAGTGGCCAACTATGTCTCCTGATCTGACCCCAAACGCACACCTATGGGGAGTTCTGAAGAGACAAGTTAAGCGTCACTTTCCATACAGTATCCAGGCTCTAAAAGTGTTCATTGAGATATTGCATAAAATCTTACTTTTCAAAATGGGTGTACTCATTTATGCTGAGCGCTGTATGTGTGCGTTTTTTTTATTTTATTTGAAGCATGACATTTTTATTACATTTTCAAAATAGAATACAGATAGAGATGTACATCAGAATTGGCAAATTTCCACATGAAGTAACTGGAATATAGTTCCAATAGAAATAGTATCAAAAGTACAAAATCAAAGCATGGAGAATCCAAGTTCAACACTGACAAATATTGATTACATCCTAATTAGTAAGGTACATACATAAATTATATGGTAAAATATTGTTGGTAGGAAGATTAAGTAAACAAAGCACAGGGAAAACAAACATTATTGTTTAAGTAATATACACCGCTAGCTAAAGTGTAGCCAGCGTTGAAGTATAAAGCGCATAAATGTAAATTTGAGTGTAGAAATGGGATGTTAATTCCCTCCCTGTAGTCACGTTGAGCTGACCATATATCCCATGCTGTGTGGAATTTTCTGCCTTCACATTTTGAAGGCTAAATGCTTTTTGTACGTCAAAATCAAATCCAATTGTTGTATTACCTTGGAGACTAAGTTGCATCTCCATTTCCTAAGAATAAGCAGTTTAGCTGTAAAAAGTATGTGTATACTCACAGGTCTGAGCTCTGGAGGGAAACTATTTGCATCTATACTTAAAAAAGCCAGGGTCGGGTTGGGCCTCGTAATGCAACCTATGATAGTAGAAAGTCGGAATATCACATTCCAATAACTCTTTATGTGGGCAGCTCTACAGTATGTGGTATAATGTTCCTGTCTGAGAGCAACTGCTCCAGCATATAGTATTGTTTGATGAAGTCATTTTATCAATTCGGGAAGGGGTCATGTACCATCTATGTTCCCAAAAATTTACACACAAAAAGTATCTAAAATTATCTTGGATGGCACTCAACCATTGGGTTTCTGTAAGTGTTACATTCCATTCCCGTTCCCATTTCACGTTAGATTGAAGGAGTGTGTACAACAGAATAATACCTCTGGAGGAATGTTTATCTGAAGTCCATTGCATCCAAGCCTTTGCAGGCATGGTGAATACAGGTATATGATTTCTTTGTAAATATGAGATTATCTGGACATATAAAAAATACCCTGAAGCTGATATTTGGAAGTCTCTCTGCAGGTGATCAAAGTCATGGATTTTACCACCATCTTTCATATCTGTAAATGTAGAAGAGTGACTAGGACATCAGTGTTTAAGAGAGAGACCTGAAACTGAAAAATTTCCAATGGTATTGGGGGATAAGCTACTGTAGAGCTTACGAATCGGGTCCATGTCTTTAGTGCTGCTGATATGGTAGGATGCAGTATCTTGTATTTATATTTTAGGGAAACATAAGCCATTAGTAGCGAGCTAAAGTTCCCTCGTGGGATGAATTATTGTTCTAGAGTGCACCAGTATTTTGAGCTAGAAGGGAGGAACCAGTGCTTAATTTGGTCTAGAAGAACTGCAGAATAATAGTGCTTTATGGCGGGAAAATCCATGCCTCCTACCTTATTATATTTAATAAGGACTGCAATGTTGATGTTGTTGTGCACCTTGGCACAAATGATTTGTCCCAGAATGATGTGCATTCTTTGCAGAAGGATTTTCAGAATTTGGGCCAGGATCTTCAACAGTTAGGGTGTACTGTTACATTTTCAGAGGTCTTACCTGTGCATAATGGACAACACGAGAAAGTACTTCGTATAGTAGAGTTCAATGTTTGGTTAAACAATTGGTGCAAAGCTGAAGGTTTTGGTTATGTTAGTCATGATGCTACCCGGTGGTCGGACATTGAACTTTACAAGAGAGATGGCCTGCATCCCTCACACAAGGGCATTGAGCTTCTTGGTATGGAATTTATGAACTTATTGGAAATGCATTTAAACTGAGTAACGGGGGCAGAGATGTAATTGTTGAGGAGAGTTTCTGTCCCAAGCAGGTTGAAACAAATGTGAGGGTTCATGTTGGTAATGCCTGGGTTGATGAGGTGGTCACTTCAGTTGAAGTTTCTGGTGGTAAAAAGAAAGCAGTTGAAAGTAGTGTTTGTCATGTCATGTGCATTAATGCCCATAGTTTAGGCAACAAGCTGACAGCTCTTACAGTTGTATGCAAAAGTTTAGGAACCCCTGACAATTTCCATGATTGTCATCTATAAATATTTGTGTGTTTGGATCAGCAATTTCATTTTGATCTATCAAATAACTGAAGGACACAGTAATATTTCAGTAGTGAAATGAGGTTTATTGCATTAACAGAAAATGCGCGATATGCATCAAAACAAAATTAGACAGGTGCATAAATTTGGGTGCCCCAACAGAAAAATCACATCAATATTTAGCAGGGCCTCCTTTAGCAGAAATAATAGCTTCTAGACACTTCCTATAGCCTATAATGAGTGTCTGGATTCTGGATGAATGTATTTTGGACCAGTCCTCCTTACAAAACATCTCCAGTTCAGTTAGGTTTGATGGTTGCCGAGCATGGACAGCCCGCTTCAAATCACCCCACAGATGTTCAATGATATTCAGGTCTGTGGACTGGGATAGCCATTCCAGAACATTGTACTTGTTCATCTGCATAAACGCCAGAGTAGATTTTGAGCAGTGTTTTGGGTCGTTGTCTTGTTGAAATATCCAGCCCCGGCGTAACTTCAACTTTGCGACTGATTCCTCAACATTATTCTCAAGAGTCTGCTGATATTGAGTGGAATCCATGCGACCCTCAACTTTAACCAGATTCCCAGTACCGGCACTGGCCACACAGCCCCACAGCATGATGGGACCTCCACCAAATTTTACTGTGGGTAGCAAGTGTTTTTCTTGGAACGCTGTGTTCTTTTGCCGCCATGCATAACGCCCCTTGTTATGACCAAATAACTCAATCTTTGTTTCATCACCTTATTCCAAAATGAAGCTGGCTTGTCCAATTGTGCATTTGCATACCTCAAGTGACTCTGTTTGTGGCGTGTGTGCAGAAAGGCTTCTTTCGCATCTCCCATACAGCTTCTCCCTGTGCAAAGTGTGCTGAATTGTTGAACGATGCACAGTGACACCATCTGCAGCAAGTTGATGTTGTAGGTCTTTGGAGGTGGTCTGATTGGATGCACCTGTCTAAGAAGTTCAAGGCTTAATGAGCTCACCAAACCAATGGCGTGTTCCAATTAATCAGTGCTAAGTAGTTACAGGTATTCAAATCAACAAAAATGACAAGGGTGCCCAAATGTATGCACCTGTCTAATTCCTTTTGATACATATTGCACATTTTCTGTTAATCCAATAAACCTCATTTCACTACTGAAATATTACTGCGTCCTTCAGTTATTTGATAGATCAAAATGAAATTGCTGATCCAAATACCCAAATATTTATAAATGAGAATCATGGAAATATTCAGGGGTTCCTAAACTTTTGCATACAACTGTATGTCTAGGGACAACTGGGACCTTGTTGCAATTACAGAGACATGGTTCAAGGATTAAAATGACTGGGAAATAACTATACCAGGGTACACACTATACAGGAATGACAGAGTAGTGAAGAAGGGAGGTGGAGGTGGAGTTGCCATATATGTAAAAAATGGCACAAAACTAACATTGATTCAAAAAACAAATGAAATACTTGAAACTTTCTGGGTCTGCCTTCCAATTGGAGTAGTATACAGACCCCCAGGACAGAGTGAAGATTATGATAACTTGTTGATTGATGAGATAACTCAAATGGCAATGAAGGGAGAGGTTTTGATTATGGGTGACTTCAACATACCTGACGTTAACTGGAATTCTCAAACTGCTATTACAAGCAGGAGCAGGAATGTAATGAAAGCACGGAATGGGGTTTCTTTGAAACAGTTAGTAAAAAGCCCAACCCAAGGTGATCATATTCTTGACCTAGTACTGACAAATGGGGATCAACTGTCTGATGTTGAGGTGGGGGAGAATTTGGATTCTAGTGATCACCAATGTCTTTGGTTTGATATTAAAACAAGAACTGAAAACATACAAAACAAAAGTTTTAGATTTTAAAAGCACAAATGTTGCTGAAATGGGGAAATTTCTAAAAAATGAACTGAAAGGTTGGAGTAAAATGACAGGAGTAAGGAATCAGTGGGCACTATTAAAGTCTACCATCTTGGAGGCAACTAGATTACATGTCAGGCAAGTTAGTAAGAATAAACGGAAGAAAAAACCAATATGGTTCACCAAAGAGGTAAGTAGGATAGTAAAGGGAAACAAAAATAGACAAAAGGAGGCCAAACACATTATCAATGCTGCAAAAGCACAGAAAGAGGAGGAAATTGCTAAGTCTATTAAGGAAAGAGATAAAACTTTTTATAGGTACATGAGGGAGACCAGGATGTAGCAAACCATTTAAACAATTACTTCTGTTCAGTCTTCTCAGAAATAGACTGCACTAATGATAACAAGTTAGGGAATCATATTGGTTCTAGTAATGATGGTTAATTTCTAGGATTTCTGGAGACAGAGGTAGCTGAGGAACTGGCTTGGTTAAAGCTTAATAAAGCAATGGGCCCTGATGGTATTCATCCCAGAGTTCTAAGAGAACTTTGCGATATAGTTGTTGGACCATTAACATATCTTTTAAATAAATCTCTTCTAACAGGATAAGTTCCCCATGATTGGCGGATAGCTAATATTGTACCTATCCACAAGAAGGGCAGCAAGGTAGAAGCTGGCAATTACAGGCCAGTGAGTTTAACATCAATTGTAGTCAAGGTAATGGAAGCACTTCTGAAAAGAAGGATCATCAATCACCTAAAAATACACAACTTGCTGGACCCAAAGCAGCGTGCCTTTACTGAGGGCAGATCGTGTCAGACAAATCTGATCGCATTTTTTGACTATATTACCAGTGTTTTGGACCAGGGTGGTGCTGTAGACATAGCGTATCTTGATTTCAGCAAGGCATTTGATACAGTTCCACATAATGATCTAATACAAAAGTTGCACAAGCTAGGACTGAACCCTTGGGTGGTTCAGTGGATATGCCATTGGCTAAAGGATAGATCTCAGAGTGTGGTTGTAAATGGGGTTCACTCAGAGCAGAGACCAGTCACTAGTGGGGTACCACCAGGCTCTGTACTGGGTCCTGTTCTATTTAACCTTTATGTAAGTGATATAACTAAAGGTTTGTTGGGCAAGGTATGTCTCTTTGCTGATGATACAAAGGTGTGTAATAGGGT
>BLSH010009475.1:2468253-2483951 GCA_018402905.1 Glandirana rugosa | reverse complement strand
TCAAGGAGACGATGGAGACAGAGGTCTTTAGGATCTTTACTTGGTAGTAATGATCTTGGTTATAATAAGAGATGGAACAATAGTAATCACGTCAGACAAAGACTCTTCTGACTTGTCTTCATTAACAAATTTACCAAACCACGTAGGACCAGAGGGAGTTGTATACACAACACGGGTCAAAAGTAAAATCATTAGGGTAACATAAAAAAAGAAGATAGTGATTACATGGATTTTTTCTAAAATAGAGGAAGGAATTATCTGAATCGTTAAAGGAGGAGAAAGACACGAAAACGTCGTGGCTATTACACAAACCGGAGGAAAAAAGGAGGCCAAACACATTATCGGTGCTGCAAAAGCACAGAAAGAGGAGGAAATTGCTAAGTCTATTAAGGAAGGAGATAAAATCTTTTTTAGGTACATTAGTGATAGAAGAAAAAAATACAATGGGATTACTAAAATGAAAACTGGGCACAACACATATGTTGAGGGAGACCAGGATGCACCAAACCATTTAAACAATTACTTCTGTTCAGTCTTCTCAGAAACAGACTGCACTAATGATAACAAGGTAGAGAATAATATTGGTTCTAGTAATGATGGTTCATTTCTAGGATTTCTGGAGACAGAGGTAGCAGAGGAACTGGCTCGGTTAAAGCTTAATAAAGCAACGGGCCCTGATGGTATTCATCCCAGAGTTCTAAGAGAACTTTGCGATATAGTTGTTGGACCATTAACAAATCTTTTACATAAATCTCTTATAACAGGTGAAGTTCCGCATGATTGGCGGATAGCTAATATTGTACCTATCCACAAGAAGGGCAGCAAGGTAGAAGCTGGCAATTACAGGCCAGTGAGTTTAACATCAATTGTAGTCAAGGTAATGGAAGCACTTCTGAAAAGAAGGATCATCAATCACCTAAAAATACACAACTTGCTGGACCCAAAGCAGCGTGCCTTTACTGAGGGCAGATCGTGTCAGACAAATCTGATCGCATTTTTTGACTATATTACCAGTGTTTTGGACCAGGGTGGTGCTGTAGACATAGCGTATCTTGATTTCAGCAAGGCATTTGATACAGTTCCACATAATGATCTAATACAAAAGTTGCACAAGCTAGGACTGAACCCTTGGGTGGTTCAGTGGATATGCCATTGGCTAAAGGATAGATCTCAGAGTGTGGTTGTAAATGGGGTTCACTCAGAGCAGAGACCAGTCACTAGTGGGGTACCACCAGGCTCTGTACTGGGTCCTGTTCTATTTAACCTTTATGTAAGTGATATAACTAAAGGTTTGTTGGGCAAGGTATGTCTCTTTGCTGATGATACAAAGGTGTGTAATAGGGTTGATATCCCTGGAGGTGTCTGTAACATGGAACATAATTTGGCATTGCTGGAAGATTGGTCGAAGCTGTGGAGACTTCAGTTCAATATTTCTAAATGTAAAATAATGCATCTAGGGAAAAATATCCCCTTAGAGAGTACAACATTGGGGGTACAGTGTTAGCCAGCACTACAGAAGAAAACGATTTGGGGGTGCTTATTTCAGATGATTGCAAAATGAACAAACAGTGTGACCAGGCAGTGGGAAAAGCAAATAGAATTCTGGGATGTATCAGTAGAGGGATCACCAGCAGAAGGAAGGGGGTTCTGATTCCTCTATATAGATCTTTAGTGAGACCTCACTTAGAATACTGTGTCCAGTTCTGGAGACCACACTTACAAAAAGATATTGGTAAGATAGAACAAGTTCAGAGACGGGTAACAAAAATGGTGAAAGGTCTGGGGGATAAAACATATCAAGAGCGACTTCAGGAACTTAATATGTACAGTCTGGAGGAAAGAAGGGAGAGGGGAGACATGATTGAAACTTTTAAATACATCAAGGGGGTGAATAAGGTTCAGGAGGGCAGTCTTTTCAATATGAAACCAAAATCAAGAACACGGGGACATGACCTCAAACTAACTGGAGGGAAGTTCAAAACTAATCTTAGAAAGTATTATTTTATTGAAAGGGTGGTTGATGATTGGAATAAATTACCAACAGAGGTTGTGAGACAGTCAACAGTAAATTACTTCAAACATGCTTGGGATAAACATAAATCTATAGTCAGACAACAAGGTTAATGTGAAAAAAAATAAAAAAATAAAAAGGGGCAGACTCAATGGACTACTCAGTATTTTTCTGCCGTCACTTTTTTATGTTTCTATGAATAAGGTCACCTGGCTTTCCTCCCTTTCCTTGTAAAACAAATGTGCATACTATACACATACTGTATATATGGCTGTGAAAAAGGAGTTACTGTAGGAACTGAAATTGGTAGGGCTCTAAAGACAGGAAATCTTCGTGAATAGGAGCATTTTTCAGGTAGCCAATCTACCAGACCATGGTAAATAAAATTTACTCAGTCTGCCTAGTTCTAGTTTAATATAGGTTTATAGTTGTTTATAGATATTTTACATTTGTTAAATACTGAATCTAAATGACCCATGAGTCCTTTTATTTTTCATTTTATTATGCTGCAAAGGTGAACTTTAGATTCAGAACCTCATTGCTTCAGTGGGCTGTTGAAATGTTACCTTGTGTTTTAGTAAATTTAAGGCCATTTATTATCGTATGTGTGTTCCAATCATTAGCTGTAAATATTCTGTTTGTGGTCTGCCACGGACCAGCTGCCCTTCCCATCTGCTGTTATAAATCCACCTTATTCTTTTCTCTTGCATGGTACATGTAGAGTTTCAAACCAGGCAGTTTGTAATGTACTGTAAGCAGAAATCATCTGAACAAGGCTGCACACTGATGACCTCACTCCATATATGTTTATTACACCTGGGTGGCTGGTGGACAGTCCCCACCTGTGGCCACGTCCCTATAATGCAGTTCATCTCTATTAGACTTAATCATAGGGGTACTCTTAAAGTGGACACACTGTCCTGTTAACATAATGTTTTATTGTCTTTTGGGGATTGCGAGAGAGAGAGAGTAATGAGTTGAAGCACTTGCTTTTGCTAGAGAAAATGATGCCCCAGGCTGCATCTACTGCTACAAATATCTTCTGTTTTATCTCTTCCTGATTAAGTTGATCTGAATGAGCTGTGATAATGATTATAATGATAGTGTTAATAATACTAATCACTGATAAGTACGTTAAAGAGCAAAGATAATACATTTTGCAGAAAGTCTTCCCTTCAAATGCTTGTATCTTGGCTACAACTCATCAGAGAGAGAACTACTGCTTTTATAATATGCAGGACTCCATTCTAAGACACATCCATGTTGACATTGCTTTACTTTACCGGTATAGACATCCTCAACGACCACCGAAAGGACCTTTATCCAATCTGCATTTTTCATATGATTTTTCCGCCCTCGCTGATATCCTCCGGAAGATGGCGTATTCATACTGAAGGCAAGTTTCTTGATCAAGGTCACCATTAGGTAACAGTCTATCCTTTCATACCTTGATAATGGACCACAAGCAAATGTTACCGTCATTATCAATCTAGGCAGTCTTAGTAAACTCCCCTCTAATGTTTGTACCTATAGGTAAGCCTATAATAAGGCTTACCTATAGGTACTGTAAATATCTACTAAACTTGCACCATTTAGGAGATATTTACTGTATACTGTGTCGATTATGTCATCGACGCATGTGCTCTGAAGGAACGGCCACCTGTGCCATTCCTTCAGAAGCCTGTGCTGTGACCGACTGCTCCCACGTGCATGGGAGTGGCTCTGGCCAGTCGCACAGCCGATGGTTGATGGACCCAGAAGGTAGACAGACGAAGATGGATGGGGCCTCCAGGGGGATGACACGGGCTTCGTTTGTGGGTAAGTTGCACATAATGTGCTAGTATGCGATTTATACTAGCACATTATACCTTTCCTTTGCAGGTAAGAAGAAAAGGGGAAACAAAAGAAAGAGTTTACTTCCTCTTTAAGGGTGCTTTGATGCAAATTCTTTTAGCAGAAACTGTAATGCACATTCACTTTTTAACAGATAAATCCCCTAAAACACTATCAGGTACTATGTGGGTAGAATTATCCAGGAGATGAGATCTTTATGATCCCCTGCCATAAACATCCTCCTAGCTAATTTTGCTCCACTGGTTTTAAAGTGTTACTAAACCCACAACAGTAAAATTAGTAGGTATATGCATTAAAGAATGCGTGTTACACGCACTGTGGAACCTAAGGGGATAATCCTGCGCATTGTGTAAAAAGGCTGCTTGATCCTGTCTACTTTGATCCTCCTCTTCTTCCACTGTCTCCAATCCATCTCCTGATAAGACAGAGCCTTTAGAATCACACTGTACATGCTCAGTTTGGTGTGTATTGCTAGAGAGTGTTTTCTTTTCCTTGGGAGGTTGCATGTCATCAGCACAGGGCCAATCAGCACTGTCCACACAGAGGGTCAGGGATCCCACAGCCTCATAGGACAGTCAGCGGAGAATGAAACTCCTCCTACAAGCTTTAACCCAACACTAATAGAAGTCACATGACTGCTATATACTGCTGATGAGAAAATGTATTTAGCAGTTTATATTTACTAAAATAATTGCATTTCCATGTTCTGTGTACTGTGGGAGACCAGATATAGTGAATGCAGGGCCCTGGGTTTAGTAACACTTTAAGGTTACATTTAGTAATGACAACAGATGGTCAATTGATAACAACAATAACTTTACTAGCATATCACACTGCTATCCAGATATTTCAAATCACTGTTTCATAACTATGCTGATGAATGAAAATGTTGAGCACTCCAGCAATGAGAATAAAAGCCTAAGCTTTTGGTCTGGTGTTGTAGGCTGAATTATCCAAACTGCCTTGACGTTTGGTTACAATTGGATGGAAGGTTGGTAAGATTGAATAAAAACACCAGTCCATGCAGTTCAATCTGTATGTGTGTGTGTGTATATCTCTAGTATTTCCCATATCCCTGTATATTGCATTCACTAAGATGCCCATCTAAAAGTTTTTTTTTTTAAATGTCAGCACTCCTTGCTGACACCATCAATTGTGGAAGGGAGTTCCTCATCCTTGCCACTCTAACAGTAAAGTACTCCTTACGCAGTTTAAGGTTAAACTGCTTCTCTTCCATCTTCATTATGTGGCTACGTCTTCTTAAGTGACCTGAAACTGAATAGTCTTCTCCCTATGCTAGAATTATCATTTAGATATTTGCATATTGTGACCATATCTCGTCTGAAGTGTCTCTTCTCCAGGGAAAATAAGTTTAAAGTTGTATTAAAGGTAATTTAAAAAAATTAAATAACAAACATGTTATACCTACCTGCTCTGTGCAATGTTTTTTCACAGAGCAGCCCCGATCCACCTCTTCTCGGGTCCCCCATCGATGCTCCTGGCTTCTCCCCCTTGCTGAGTGCAGATGTTCTCCTGTAACCAGTAATTTGCATTCATATTTATAGCCCCCAGGTGCATTATTTTACACTTATGAATATTAAACCTCATTTGCCATGTAGTTGCCCACCCCTTTATTTTATTGAGGTTTTTCTGTAAAGTTGCCATATCCTGTTGTAAAGTTATTACCCTGCTTAGCTTTTTATCATCCAGAAACACTGAGATTGAACTATTTATTTCAGCTTTTATTTAATTTATAAACAAGGTAAACAGAACTGGTCCCATGACAGAGCCTTGGGGTACTCCATTTACAACTCCAGACCATTTATAAGATAAGCTAGGTATATACACCACTGTCAATGCCAACAGATCTCAATTTGTAAATTAAGCACTGGGGTACTGTATCAAATGCTTTGGTGCAATCCAGGTATTCCGCAGGTCTTCCTCTATGTAGATTACAGCTCACCTCCTCATAGAATGTTAAACGTTAGTTCCTACATGAACTATCCTTCATAAATCCATGCTGATTACTACTAATGATACTACTTTCATCAGCAAATTCTTGGCAATAGTCCCTTATTGTCCCCTCCAATAGTTTACATGCTATTGGTATTAAGCTGATTGGTATGTAGTTTCCAGATATGTATCTTGGCCTTTTTTGGAATATTGGTACCACGTTGGCTTTTCTTCAGTTTGCTGGAACCATTCTGATCAGTAAACTGTCCTTAAAGATTCAGAATGCCGGTCTAGCAATAAGCAGGCTGAGTTCTTTGAGGTGCATTTCATTCAATTCATTCAAGTACAGCATGTGTCTGTTTTAACTGTAAAAATGTGACTGACATAGTGATGTAGATTTTGCCCCTACTCCCTCCAGCTTTATAATCATCTGTCCACAGTTCAGGGAAATATCACTCACTAGATCACAGAGCTGCTTGTCAAAATCTTTGCAGTTGGACCAACCCCGGTGCTTTTAAATGTAAGTCCATGGGTATGAATGAAAGTGCAGAGCACACGCACAGGCCCAGTAAAAAAGATTTCGAAAAACGCTTCTACAATCTCATGAGCAACATCTTGCTGGATCGGATACAGGTAAATATAAGTCTGGAAAGATCCGGCAAGGGGCACAGTTATACTTTGAATATTAACTTTATGTTGGATACAGAGTAATATGAGAGCCTACTGAGTGCAGGAACTGCACTTTTCTTTTGCAACATAATAGATATTTTTATAATTCTAATGTGACATGCCAAATATTCTACCTCCGCTGAGCCAAACATCACTTTAATGTGGTATTACAAATGCAGTTCAGATCACTATAATCTGTTTTTTTGGATGCATATACTGTAGGTATTGTTAAAATATAATAAAAGCAAGTGGTGTTTTTTCTTAGTTAAAGGGAATGTATATGTCTTTGAAATTCTGCACTTCTTTTAACACAGCACATTTTTTCATTTTAACAAAGGTATAAAAAATTGCCTAAATATTTACCAGTTTTAACCAGCAGGTAGCAAGCACGGGACATTACTATGTGATGAATGGCCTGTATATTAAAATGATAGGGGATCAGATTAGGCATGCATGGAAGGACATAGCCCACTCTCCTAACATAAACAGTTGCCATGTAGTTTTTTGTGTTCAATGTGTTTGTTAGAGAATTTACAAGAGTGCAAAGTAATAAACATAGGGATTACTTACAACTCAACCAAAGTAGAAGAAAGAGGAAAGAAGGAATAAAGAGAGAGAATGCCCATAAAGTTGCACGTACGTATATACTGTATGTTGTAGCATGGTAATGAACATTAACGCCATGCTGACACTTCTATACATACAGCCTGTGTTTGCTGAGGCCGTGCTTAGCAATAGAGTTGAGCGAACTCCTGGATGTTCGGGTTCTGTGGGTTCGGCCGAACTTCACAAAAAAGTTCGGGTTCGGTACCTAACTTGACCCGAACTTTACCCCGAACCCCTTTGAAGTCAATGGGGACCCGAACTTTTCGGCACAAAAATGACTATAAAAAGTCCTGGAAAGTGCTAGAGGGCTGCAAAAGGAAGTAAAAGGATTTTAGAACAATAATCTGTCCCTTACAGCAACAGCAGGAACCTGACTCTATGGGTGTCGGCGATGATTTAAGAACAATAGTCTGTCCCTTACAGCAACAGCAGGAACCTGACCCTATAGGAGTAGGCGATGATTTTAGAACAATAATCTGTCACTTACAGCAACAGCTGGAACCTGGCCCTATAGGAGTAGGCGATGATTTTAGAACAATAATCTGTCCCTTACAGCAACAGCAGGAACCTGACCGTATAGAACTAGAAGATGATTTTAGAACAATAATCTGTCCCTCTAAGCAGTAGACTCTACCTAGTCCAGTCAGATCGTTCTGTAATGCAGGATGAGATGTTATCAGATCTGCAATCTGTCCCTAAAAGCAGTAGTAGTAGTAATCTCTACCTAGTCCACAATCAGATTGTTCTGTAATGCAGGATGAGATGTTATTAATATCTGCAATCTGTCCCTCATAGCGCCGGCAGCATCCTCTCCCTACACTAGTCAGGTAGCATGTGACATGCAGCACTAAGTGACTCCAGCTTATAAAGAGGCTGGGTCAGATGATGCACTGGCCAATCACAGCCATGCCATTAGTAGGCATGGCTGTGATGGCTTCTAAGGGCAAACCAGTGAAACGCTTGTTGATTGGCTGCCCTGCAGCTATTAAACATGTGTGATCAAATACCCGAACCCAGAAGCCGAACCCAAACTTTTTTTCAAATGTTCGGGTTCGGGTCCGGGACACGGACACCCCAAAGTTCGTTACGGACCCGAACTTTACAGTTCGGGTTCGCTCAACTCTACTCAACAAGGGAGAAGTTAGCGCTGTTCTTTCTTTGTAGAAATCCCTTCATGTCCTCAAATAGAGTTTCTTAGAAACATTCTATATTATTTACTGTGTATATATTGTTTTGTAAAATAAAAATGAGATACAAAAAATGTATAACAAACATAGAAGGTTAAAAACCATAAAACAAGAGTATACACTTTGGGGAAAATGTAAACTAAAAGTGACTGGAATTTATAATTTTCCTTTAAGATGGTTACAATTTTACCTTTAATGCAATACCACTTTCAGCACATATAAAAATGCCAACAGATACACACCAAGGATGCATTAAAAATGTATTGTTTATTACTTTAGAGCTGCCTTATTTTTCTTTTGATTCATGATTGCAATAATCCATGGAAACAGTGCATGTTTTATACATTTAAATGCGCTATTGCTTTGGGAAAAATTACATTTTAAATAAGCAGTTCCTTTAGTCACAAGTCACTCATACTATTACAGGTTATCTGTTTTTTTTTATATTCCAAATATGTCCATATTTTAAACCTTAACTTGCATAGAAAGAATATACTGTAAAGCGAGGCTGAATTTCGTCAGTGATCATACACAATAAAAGGGTACCTGATTTCCACAACTTCAGGTGGTTCTAAAGGCAAAAGTTTTTCTTTTATTTTAAAGCCTTTTCTGCATTAAGTTAAAAACCTTCCAATGCGTGTGCAAGGCACTGTCGCCCCCCAGCCACCCCTAAACACTTACCTGAGTCCTCTCTCAATCCAGTGCTGTCCTGTGTCCAGCAGTGCTGCTCCTCTCTTTCTGCATTCAGAGAAGTCTTTGAGAGCAGCGGGAGCCATTGGCTCCCACTGCTGTCATTCATATCCTATGAGGAAGATGCAGGGAGTGTGGCTAAGCCGAACTGTGTGTGTCTATGGGCACACACAGCCCGGCTCAGGATAGAGCCCACATGATTGCCCCCCCCAACAGCCTTCTTGCTAATGGGACATTTGGAGAAGAGCAGAGGCTTAAAGCACAGCTCCAGAAAAGAAGGTAAAGGACCACTTTGTGCAATACCATTGCACACAGCAGGTAGGTATAACATGTTTATTATTTTAATGTAAAGAAAAAAAAAGCTTTAGAACCAGTTTCAGTTCCAGGTGCAGAACCAAAATGTTATGGTCCGAATAATTGTTTTCTTTAACCAGTTGCGGACCCCCCACCATAGATTTACTGCAGCAGGGCAGTCGCTCTGCACCAGATCACGTACTTAATATGTGATCTGGCACTTCCGGGTCTGGGGTGCGGGCGCGCACCGCCGGAAACTCACTCGTAATGTGATATCTGATGGGACCCGCCTATCGTTCAGGTCAAAGGCGGAACGTCAGTCTGCCTATGTAAACAGGGCAGACCACCGTTCTGTGAGAGGGGAATGTGCTGATGTTGTGTTCCTGCTAAGCAGGAACACGGATCGTTACATTCCCCCAGTCAAAGCACATCTCCCACAATTAGTAATCACTCCTAGGGAACACATTTAACCCTTTGATCGCCCCTGATGTTAACCCCTTCCCTGTCAGTGTCACTAGTACAGTAACAGTGGATATTTTTTATCACTGATCACTGTATTAGTGTCACTGGTCCTCAAAAAAGTGTCAG
The DNA here is from genome assembly GCA_018402905.1 of Glandirana rugosa. Lineage (NCBI taxonomy): Eukaryota > Metazoa > Chordata > Amphibia > Anura > Ranidae > Glandirana > Glandirana rugosa. The sequence goes on along the minus strand of BLSH010009475.1, from coordinate 2,474,099 downwards.
GTGTCCCATTTGTCTGCCGAAATATTGCAGTCCCGCTATAAGTCACTGATCGCCACCATTACTAGTAAGAAAAAAAATAAAAACATTCCATTGCCTGTAGCTGCTATAACTTTTGCACAAACCAAACAATATACATGTATTGGGATTTTTTTTTTTACCAAAAACATGTAGCTGAATACATATTGGCTTAAACTGATGAAGAAATTTGATTTTTTACATTTTTTTAATGGGAATGTTTTATAACAGAAAGTAAAAAAAAATATTGTTTTTTTTTTCAAAATTGACGGTTTGTTTTTGTATATAGCGCAATAAATAACCGCAGAGGTGATCAAATACCACCAATAGTTTTAAGCTCTACTTGTGGAAAAAAATGACACAAATTTTATTTGAGAATAGCATCACACACCTGCGCAATTGTCAGTTAAAATAACGCAGTGCCGTATTGCAAAAAATGGCTGTGTACTCATCAATTGTTGCACAATCACTGGGACCCAACACTGTTATCAGGTGATCTTACAGAATATTTGTAGACTCAAAGGCATTAGATTCCAAATTTTCATCTGCTTCGGGAGATTTTCATTTGGAACAATCCAAAAAAAGAACAAATAGTTTGTCACTGTGCAAAGATACTGATTGTGTCTGATTTAGCACGGAAAAGATTAAAAACACATTTCAAATTGATTTGGGATCAGTTGGGTGCTGCCCAGCCTTTCTCAACCAGGGCTCCATGGAACCCTATGTTCCCCCAGAGGTTGCCAGGGGCTTCTTGAGCGATTTCTTCCCCTCAGATTAGATGCCACTGATCCAATTTTCTTTTTAGCTATCTCTAAAAGGGGAATTATTCCCACTGATCACAAATGTAAGGCTCATTCTTCTCCTTGACCTGCACACCAATGTACCGTAATCTGTAGATGAAGTAATTTTTAGCAAGGATTCCCTAGGACTGGAACATTATTTATAGGGTTCCTTCATGTAAAAAAGTTGAGAGAGGCTACTCTAGTCAGTTATTGTGCCTGTATGCTGCAAGAGCAACTTTAAGCCTGACGTGATGAGTGTGGGTCCATCCCTATCTGACCTGTCTGCCAAGCCAGACTGACATCTGACAGTTTTAGATTGTGAAAGGACAAAGGATGTAACCATCTCAACAGGCTGGTATATCTGAGCTACATAAAAGTTTCCATCTGTATGTGAGCAGACAGCAGATCCAATCTGCTGATTGATGGAACCAGTTAAGCAGAGATGCCAACTCTGTCTTAAAGTGGAATTCCCGAATAACCCTAACTAGTCTAGTAGTTAGGGTTATCCACTTTAAGGAGTAATAGACTGAGCTATGTGACAAGTAGCCAGGAGCCTGAAAGGGGTGTCTGTGTGTTTTGAAATGCTAAACACCCCCTGCATGGGCAGAACACTGTGTTACATTGATGTTTGGATAAATAGTGAGCAAAAAGCCCTTAAATGCATTCTGCAGAGTGGACGGAGCCCCTGGAAAATTCACAATTTGAAACTAAATTTCACAGTACACTAGAATCTGTCAATCCACCAAAGGCCAGAAGAAGGCAGAAGGGGGTGACAGTGTTTTCATGTGGTGGTGAGGGGTATGAGTCCTGCTGTGACAACTCACGACTTCCCATTCTACTTGTAAACACAAAGGCCAGCAGAAGAAATCTTCCACTACTTAATTCCTCTGCTGAACTCTGCACTCAGTCAGAGCCACAAAGAAAGCACGTAGTGGAAGTCTGGCTTTGCTTGTTTCTGTTTCAAAATTGTATAGTTTATTTGTAAGTGATTGTGCAAACATTTGTTCAGATCAGAGGTTAATGTGCAGAAAAGCTGCCCTAAACTGGGAGCCTTGAAACACAATATATGCATCAAGAAGAGAAATGAAAGAATATAGTACAAAATCCCCCCTGGCTCTCATCGCTTCAGAGATAACAGAACTCAATGGTCTCCAATAGGTCCTGTAACAGCCTATCATCCAGGAAGATAGATTCACGGACAAGTGATTTTTATTCAATTAGAATGAAAAAGGCATAACATCCATAACCTAACTTTACTCTTCAAATATATAAAGATTTGAAACTTGTAAAAAACAATAGGAGAAGGGAAGATAAAAGAAAGAATGAGCAAGAAGTAAGAAGAAAAAGTAAAGAATATTAAGAATTACCCCCTTTGTTTTGGATCCCGCCCCTGCCCAGAATCTACACAGTTTATTGTAAGTAACCTAACCAGGGATCTCAAGTCTTTTCAAATCTGGTTTGTTTGTCCTGAAGAATGCTAGCTAGCTTTTTGTGTAACATATCATCCATGAGATTTTGTTCTTTCTTGCGACTATATCAATGACATGCGATTTCCATGCCTTTATGATGTTATTTTGGCAAAGAAAATCTAAATGATCACAGACTGGGTATGTATAGGGGTATCCACCTGCAACTCATTCAAAGGTGCTGTTTTAATATTTTTGAGTATGTTTATATTGGTTACTGAATAAATAGTGGTGAACACCTTAGTCCAGAATCTTTTAACTTTGGGACAGGTCCACCAGATATGATACATATTTATTGGACAAACTAGGGGAGTAATGTTGTTAGATACATAATCCCATTGAGGAGTATCATGCCTTGTGTAAAATTTGATCAAAGCATGTACCTAGTAGATGGGACTTTAAGTATACCTCCAATGGTTTAACAAACAGAAAAAATATAGAACAATTATTTTAAAACGCTTAATGAATTTTATTAATTTAGGTTAAGAACATGTAATTTCTCTAATATCATTCATTAAACGTGATTTTATAACCAATTATTTTCTGGATAGTATAAGAACTTAGATGGTAGAGCCCTTGGAGACCATTGAACATAGGTCAATGTGTTTTGCTGCATAACGCACTTCCTCAAAACCTTTGATCTCCACCAAAGAGGTTTTCACTCTGCATGTGTTTTAGATCTTTTCAATTTGTCTATCCTATTTTTAACTTGTTGAGCACCAAATGGAAACACTAAGGAGGGGAGCAGAGAAACAGTCATGATAATGCCCATGGGGAGACCACTGACAAGGGATCCTCACACTCATGTGACTCCTAAGTTAAAAAAATAAGGGCAAATGTATGTATATGGGAGGAACACCATCACGCAGAGGACTGCGTCATAGGGTTCATACATTGTACAGCCAGTGTTAAGCGTGTGAAATATGAAAATCACATACAAAATCAACCATTCTGCAATTATAAACAGACTAGCACGTCCTGGCGACACATTGGCTACCCAACTCCTGCCATCCAATAGGATATAACATACCCATAACCGCATCACAGGGAAACTAGGATAAACAAAAACCGTGTGGGGGGAAACAGAGAAAAAAGAAAAGGGGGAGAGAGATAAGCAATACAATGTAGAGGTGTGAAAGGGGGGAGGAGGGATTGGGATGGGAGGGAACAAATTCTGTAATTTCCAACATACCAGTGAGACCCCCATGGCAGAAAAAGATAACTATGACAAATTCTCCAGAATATGGGCCTCTTACCTATACATAACTACAAAGAATACTGCCCCCAAACCCCCAGACATCCAGAATATAAGAACTTAAGAGCTCTGCAGCACAACCCCCTACTGCAAGGTCTTTTGTCATATTGCAACTCACATTTACAAATGTATTACACCGATGAGGCTATAGTTGTTTGTTTTTTGTTTTTTTTTTATTTTTCCTAGGGTGTACATGTCATCATCTGCAGATTTTTTTTTGTAGATGCAGTGCTCACTCCTGAAGGGGCTGCTGGAAATAAATCAGGTCTCCTTTACCTGTTCAGGGGCTTTCAGGCCCAGATACCAGTTCCAGAGCGCACCAACAAATACAGGCTCAGTCTAGGGGTTACTTTTTATTGCAGGTGGGTGGAGAGTAGAGGGTACAGTATACGCCAAACCATATGCAGACATAGAGGACAGATTCTCAGTCCTTCAATATCAGCCTTGAGTATTGCTGGTGGTAGAGGGGAAAGTCAGCTAGACTTAGACTCTGTAAGAGCAGTCACAGTCCTTGTAGCAACCTTTGGAGTCTAAGCCTCAAAGTACAGGCACACCGAAAGCTCTAGGCAAAAGGTCCTACTCACAATGTCCAGAGACAGCTCCCCAAGCAGCCTCTCTGCCACATTCTTCAGTGAAACACATCCTTCTCCAGCCCAGCTTCCTAAGATAGTGTCCTCTAGCAAATTCTTCTTTATCCAGGTTTCACCTGACCCTCAGCCAAGCACATGCCGAGGCCTGATAACAGCTCTTCAGTAGAACAGGCTGCCTCCCAGGAGCAGAGGCCCCAGGAGAAGAGAAAGCTCAGAAGAGCCCTCCAAAAAAAATTAACTTCTCCCCAGCCACACCTTCTGGGCCTACCTCTCAGATTTTTTGAGGTGAGATAAATATTCCTTATCCAGTGGCTAATCTTCCTATTTTGTTTCTGGAAGCTTCTTCCAGATGCAGGCAGGAACAATCAACTACTAAGCTTAGAGGGACCTGACCAGACATAGAGAATAAATTGCCGCTCAGCTGAGTACAGCAGAGCCAAAAACTAAATTTGTCCAGCCTAGAGCAGGGCACTACATCAGGTTATGACATGCATGAGGTCACATAAGATGCGAGTGGATAATCCGTTTTTATGTCCTGTAGTGATGTCTGTGCAAGCAGGAGGAACCACTGTGTGCGGTGGAAAAAAGGGTATTCACACACTTGGTAGTGTGGAATGCCTGCAGCAGTCTGGGTTCAGCAAAGCAGTGATGTTTCAAGACACAGGCCTTTATAAAGGTTCTTCTTTTACAACCCAGACTTTTACAAGTGACCCTTTGATGGCAAGGTCACTTTAAGGATATAGGTTTAAAAGCTCTTGATCATTCAGTAGGGACACAGAGTCAGAAGAGATTGAGAAAGCTGGATTATACTGCTGCCCACAGGAGATTTGAACACTGACAAACAATAAGTTGTTAGCCAGTTATAACCCCTCCCACTCCCACCATGTTTTAGTTTCTTGCTAGTGTCCTAAGCAAATGTGTCTTTTCTCCTGAGAGAAAAGCAGACCTGTTTTATTTGACATGTTTTCATTTTTGTCAAAATATTTTTCTTCAATCAAAATTATAAGCTTCGGAGCTACAAGAGCTAATTTTGCAGCTTTAAAAATCAGTTGATCTTGGGTGATGCATTGGAAACCACACCCAGACTCTGGGTCTGTATGTAATGTTACCTTCAGGCAATGAGCTCTGTTTGAGGTGTTCTCCAGATTCCTAGTGTACTACAGAGCGCTTTACAGGTCTAGCTTCCTCCCGCCCGCGCCATAGCCGAATGACGGCTACAGCGCGGCTCTAAAATGCCGGGAGGACGTCAATAGACTTCCTCCCATTTGGCTTGTGCTGGGCGCGCTCCCGCGGGCGCGAGCGGCACGTGCACGCGCCGCTCGCCCCCGCGAGAGCGTGCCCGCGGGTCGGGCGGACCCGATGTCCGCCGGAGACCCGCGATCTCCTTTCAGAGAGGAGGAACGGGGAACCGCCGAAGTAAACACGGCGGTTCCCCGTTCTGTGAATGGGACATAACAGATCTACTGATCCCTGTCACTGGGATCAGTTAGATCTGTCATGTCCCGACCAGCCCCGCCCCCCCACAGTTAGAACACACCCAGGGAACATTTGTTAACCCCTTCACTGCCCCCTGCTGGTTAACCCCTTCACTGCCAATGACATTTATACAGTAATCAGTGGACATTTAAATTTCTGATCACTGTATAAATGTCATTGGTCCCAAAAAAGTGTCAAAAACGTCCGACATGTCCGCCCCGATATCGCAGTCCCGATAAAAATCGCAGATCGCCGCCATTAC
>BLSH010009475.1:2452766-2465548 GCA_018402905.1 Glandirana rugosa | reverse complement strand
TATATAAGTAGAAAATAAGAACGTAAATTTACGCTAAAGTAAAGTAATATATGCAAACATCGTTAGACTTGATTAAATCCCGAGTATGATCTCTCGTAAAAAATCTTTTCAATGGTAAGAGACATGACTAGTACCATTTACTAACGTCTGTTATAGTTTCGTATAACCGTCTTACAAGTCTGAGTCGTACACTCCTTGCGTCCAGTTATTTGATTAAAAGAATTTTATGACTATAAAATAGTGTTGTCATTGGTGTACCTTTTTTATGTGTAGGTAAAGGGAAAAATATTAGATCGGAAAAAATGGTTTTTTTGCTTTTCTAAAAAATGCTCTCTAGTATGAGCCCTAAATTAGTTCAGATTGCTACAAACGTATATAATGAAATGAAATCGCATTTAAATGCAAGAATAAAAGATGAATATATTTCAGTTTACCAGTCCTTAGATATGGTAGCTGCATTAGTTCCCTTTTTTTAAAATCTTTTTTTCCTTTATTTTTACTTGGTGATCCTGCCAGTAACACTCTTCCCATTTTAGGATGACAATGCTCACTCACCATACTGTATCTATGGAGAGCAAATTGTCACCCTCAACCACTCTTCTAATTTGGACTACAGATCGCTCAACCTCACCATCACCATAACATAGGCGGGAGGTGTTCCTTAGTTCACAGAAGTTAACTGGAAAGGCTGATAGCATTTCTCTTTTTGCACAGGAAGTTACAAGGATCCTGGATTTCTGGCAGGATCAACAAGCATTCTGCATGTAGAAATGTACAACTTAACTTGAAACTGATGTAGCCACTATACAGGCAGTTCCCAGGTTACAAACAAGATAGGGTCTGTAGGTTTGATCTTAAGTTGAATTTGTATGTAAGTTGGAACGGGTACATTTTTTAAGTGCAACTTCAGCCAAACAAATTATTTTTAAGTTTTGGGGATAGCATAGGGAAGGGTTAACACCCCTGTAATGTTTATTTTTCTGTCTATGCCCCTGTTCATCTCACATTCTGTCCCCTGTGACAACGTTGTGGAAACAAGGATTGCTGATACAGCTTCAGTGGAGACATCTTTTTCCCATAATAACTCTTACAGGAGTGAATTTCCCTTCCTAGGGGTAGATTTCCTCTCACTTCCTGTTGTCTTCCTCCATTTGTAAGTAGAAGTCGTTCGTAAGTCAGATGTTTGGAACCCGGGACTGCCTGTATCTAACAACAATTATGTTATATAGTGTTATATATTACATATTCATTCTTGGGTTTAATTATGCTTTCAATTATTGAGAATGAATGAAATTTTAATAGCAAGCACTAACAGGATAGGATTATCAGGGGCAAACTCACAAGCTCTACTGGCTTGCCCACACAGGCTTCTCTCCAGGGTTGCGAACCATCATGAAATTCAAGTGCAGTTTATAAAATCCATGCTTTTTACATCTGTCCATGAATGTATGTTACGAACACCAACAGATGTAACAAAATCAGGATTTTATAAAGTGTCCGTGAATTTACTGACCGTTGGCAACCCTGCTTCCCTCCAGTATCAAAATAACCAATAAGTGCAACCACATCACATTATATAACTTCATTCAGCAAATACACGTCATACTGGCAAAAGATTACTACTGCAATTATTTGAATATATTTAAATTATTGAAAATTGGCAGATTTGCATCCTCCTTGTTTCTTTTAATTACATTGAGGTTTAGCTAATCTAATCTTAAGCTCTGACACCTGCAGTCCTGTCAATTGCCTGGCCTTATACAGATACTACATGTGGTCTCCCAACTCCTCAACATGCATAACTGTAGCAAATGACAGTTTACTATAGCCGTTTGCAATAATCTACATGCCATTATTATTTGAATATGAGGTATGCAGGCTAAGAGTGAAGCCATTCCCTCACAGCCAATAGATTGGGCCAGTGAGTAGGCAGAATACTTCTAGATTCTGATCTGATGGGTGGTGGAGAGGTTCTTTGTAACCCCAGAGGTGTATGTGTGTGTATGTATGTATGTATGTATGTATGTGTGTGTGTATATACAGTTGTGCTATGAAGTTTACATACCCTGGCAGAATTTATGATTTCTTGGCCATTTTTCAGAGAATATGAATGATAACACAAAAACATTTTTTTCACTCATGGTTAGTGTTTGGCTGAAGCCATTTATCATGAATCAACTGTGTTTACTCTTTTTAAATCATAATGACAACAGAAACTACCCAAATGACCCTGATCAAAAGTTTACATACCCCAGTTCTTAAAACCGTGTATTGCCCCCTTTAACATCAATGACAGCTTGAAGTCTTTTGTGGTATTTGTGGATGAGGCTCTTTATCTTCTCAGATGGTAAAACTGCCCATTCCTCTTGGCAAAAAGCCTCCAGTTCCTGGAAATTCTTGGGCTGTCTTGCATGAACTGCACATTTGAGATCTCCCCAGAGATGATGATATTGAGGTCAGGAGACTGTTGCTGTTCTGCTGTAGTGAATGGCAGGTCAACTTGGCCTTGTGTTTTGGTTCATTGTCATGTTGGGATATCCAAGTACGTCCTATGAGCAGCTTCCTGGCTGATGAATGCAAATGTTCCTCCAGTATTTTTTGATAACATACTGCATTCATCTTGCCATCAATCTTAACAAAATTCCCTGTGCCTTTGTAGCTCACACATTCCCAAAACATCAGCAATCCACCTCCATGTTTCACAGGCCTTGTTAAACGAACACCCGATGTTCGAGTCGAACATGCGTTCTGCTCGAACTGGGAATGCATCCCTAATCTCCAAATGTAGGGTTTTTGGTTGTGGCCAAAAGGCTTAATTTTGGTCTGATCGCTCCAAATGACTTTGTGCCAGAAGGTTTGAGGCTTGTCTCTGTGCTGTTTGGCATAGTGTAAGCGGGATACTTTGTGGCATTTGCATAGTAATGGCTTTCTTCTGTCAACTCGAACATGCAGCCCATGGCATGGAATTTCATCGAAATTCTTGGGCTGTCTTGCATGAACGGCACGTTTGAGATCTCCCCAGAGTGGCTCAATGATATTGAGGTCAGGAGACTGAGATGGCCACTCCAAAACCTTCACTTTATTCTGCTGTAGCCAATGACAGGTCGACTTGGCCTTGTTTTTAGGATCATTGTCATGTTGGAATGTCCAAGTATGTGCAGCTTCCTGGCTGATGAATGCAAATATTCCTCCAGAATGTTTTTTTGTGATAAAATACTGCATTCATCTTGACATCAATTTTGACCAAATTCCTGTGCCTTTGTAGCTCACACTTCCCCAAAACATCAGCAATCCACCTCCGTGTTTCACAGGCCTTGTTCACTCTTCTCCAAATGAAGCGTTTATGGTTGTGGCCAAAAAGCTCAATTTTGGTCTCATCACTCCAAATGACTTTGTGCCACAAGGTTTGAGGGCGGTCTCTGTGCTGTTTGTCATATTGCAAGCGGGATAATTTGTGGCATTTGTGTAGTAATGGCTTTCTTCTTCTGACTCGACCATGCAGCCCATCCTTCTTCAAGTGCCTCCTTATTCTGCATCTTAAAACAGCCACACCACATTTTTTCAGAGAGTCCTGAAGTTATTTGTGGGTTTTTCTTTGCATTCCTAACAATTTTCCTGGCAGTTGTGGCTAAAACTTTAGTTGGTCTACCTGACCGTGGTTTGGTTTCAACAAAACCCCTCATTTTCCACTTCTTGATTAGAGTTTGAACACTGCCGATTGGCATTCTCAATTTTTTGAATATCTTTTTATATCCCTTTCCTGTTTTATACAGTTCAGTTACCTTTTCCCGCAGATCCTTTGACAATTTTTTTGCTTTTCCGATGATTCAGAATCCATAAACGTCAGTGCAGCACTGGATGAAAGATGCAAGGGTCTGTCAGGAGTCCAGAAACTCATTGACCTTTTATACCCACACACTAATTACAAGAAAACAGATCACAGGTGATGATGGTTATCTTTTACAGCCATTAAAACCTCTTTGTGTCAACTTGTGTGCATGTTATCAGGCCAAACTCACCAGGGTATGTAAACTTTTGATCATGGTCATTTGGGCAGTTTCTGTTGTCATTATGATTTAAAAAGAGTAAACACAGTTGATTGATAATAAATGGCTTCAGCCGAACGCTGACCATTAGTGAAAGAAATGTTTTTGTGTTATCATTCATATTCTCTGAAAAATGGTGAAGAAATCATAAATTCTGCCAGGGTATGTAAACGTATGAGTACAACTGTGTATGTGTATATATATATATATATATATATATATATATATATATATATACACACACAGTATACAGTGACCCACCAAAATGTTTTTTGGATTGTACTTGCTTCTTTAAAAGCCTGCGAGAACCTTACAAACCTGTTTTGGACATTTGTCTAAGGTACATCCATGACATTTTTGTTGTACATGTGGGAGAATCAGCCATTGTTTACTATACATATAAACACTCCCTATACACTTAGTTAAATTAAAATTAAACAAATTCATGATTTTTTACATTACCATAATCCCTTAATGATAATTCCACACCATGTCTATGCAGATTGAGCCAAACATGTCAGAGATATATGGCTGAAACGTGTGCTCTCACTTGTTTCTACTCTGGTTACAGAGCAGTTGACAGCTGCTAGTGCACAGAGAAGCAGCACTGACAATGCAACCTCTCTTTGATCTCTCACAGACTGGCAAAAAATCAATTTGTTTTTTCTGAGCAATGCAAAGTTTCTGAACATCTCCTGCTGTATGATGGATGTGGTTATATGAGGCAGACAAGACTTAAGAAAACGTTGTACATTGTGATTAATCTAATATTCATATTTGGGAACTAGCTGGATCTGACCCGAGACTCTGGAAAAGCAGCCAGATTTTGGCACCTCTGAGTTTTGAGCTCTGATCATCTGCTTTTTCTTGACTGAGAACACGGACATTGGTGTCTTTGGTCTGAAAGCACAGTGTAACAGCAGCAGTGGCTCAAGAAGATTTGTCTGCTGGAGGAGATTAAAGCAGAGAGTGGAGAGGGATTATACTGCTGGAGTGCCTCCTTTTAATCTCTGCTTCCTCTGCACTGTCCTACCTTTGGCAGGGCAGAGGCAGGATTCACCCTTTGTGTCCTCTCCAGGGTTTACCGCCCTACTGACAATGTCATCCTATCAGCAGGGCAGCGGGCCAGAGGAGCTGCAGATCTGGATCATATTAACAAGTGGATGATCACCGCTTACCTTCCATTGTGCAGGCCGGTCATCAACTAGCAACAGAACGGGTGCAAAGGCCAGTCTGGGCCTGGTCTACAGTAAAAAAAGGGCACTTTGTCTGAACAGCTAGATAAGCTAGTTCATTGTCAGCCTGAAGGTGGCCATGTGCACACTAGTACACTACATGCAATGATGTATTGGCATGGCTAAATTTAGAGATGCCCATTAAAAAAAAATCTAATTCCAACAGTTTTCACTGTTGTTGGCCCTAACTTCATGCTTAAACACATTATGTAAAATATGGGAAAAACTGAAAATGATCCCTGTATTTATGAAGGGAAGGATGGGGGAGGGGGGAAAAGGCATTGGTTGTATTTTCTTTTAATCAGAAAGAAAGTTTATTAGTATACAAACTGATCCATACATTGTCATATACAGTTACCAACCGTTACAGTATATCATACTGATATCATATGAGCAACAAACAAGTAGGTATACATCTGAATATAACATAGTTACATATTTGTAAGCAGTTTGAATTTGCCTTGCATGTTCCGTCTGTTTTACAGTTGGTCCAAATTAATGGATCAGCAATTCCCATGCAAGGATTATAGGAGAGAAAAAGCAACTGAAGAAGAAAGGAAAAACAACTAAAAAAGAAATAAACCAGCAAATTAAAGAACTGTTTTACCACGGCCCTGATCCTCTCTCTCCAACTCATAGGCATAATCGACCATATGTTGTCATACACCTGCTGCATCCTAAATAGTTTTACATTTGTAAAAGCCTGTTTTTTATCAGTTGGTGTGGAGTCAGGCCAGGAAAATCCAGCCATGGCTGCCACATCGAATACATTTTTTACAATGTTTCTGTGTTGGTATTTTTTTCCCTTATTAGGGTTACATTGACTACCACCCATTATTTTCCAGTTGGGACCTGTGTGGATATCCAGTATTTGGCTATTAGTTGGCGTGCTATATACAAGAGTCTCAATACCGCTACGTGCCCATGTGGTGAGAGTGATTCTATATCTAGAGCGCCCAGTAAACATACAATTGGATCTTGTAGCATAGGTATCTGAAAAACTTGAGATATAATGGAAACAATAAAATTCCAGTATCAAAACAGTTTTGGACATCCCCAGAACATGTGTAGAAGATTTCCCTCATCTCTAACACATTTCGGGCATAGTGGGGAGTCCCTTCTCTCCCATTTGTGGAGTAACACCGGAGTTCTGTAAGCTCTATGTAGTAGATAGAGGTGAGAAAGTGTATGGGATACTGAGACTGAGACCTGGGGAGCGGATGCTAGACACAACCCACATTTTTTCCCATCTATGTGACCTACATCCTTTTCCCATATCTTCCTACAAGGGAGTTTAGTAGCGTCATGGGTAGAATGTAGTAATATTGAGTATACCCTGGAGATCATCCCTTTCTTACCTCGTACCAGTAAAACATCTTACATTAATGGATGATCGATATATTGGAGTGTACAGACTCTAGCTTCAGCTTGAATGGCGTGTCTTAACTTCAAGAATTTGTAGAATCGATGTCTGGGAAGGGCAAACTCTGATTGCAACTCCGGGAAGGATTGAAGTATTGTACCTGTAAATAACTGAGAGACATAGAGTATACCTGCCCTTTCCCATATCTGAAAGTCTTGCAATTTGAATAGTTCCTTTAATATGTGTTACGCCATATGGGAGCATATTGACAGAAGCTGCCAATATGTAAAATATTCCTTATATATAGGCCTATAACATTTTTAATATATTCATTGTCGGGGGATTGCCTGGTATATGTGCAAATCCTGCTGCCAGGTGGGATAGAGCAGGGCTTGTGGAATCCCGAGGAATCAGTAGATTCCTGATTGGATCTAATGGATCTTTGTGTCCCCAGTCTCTTAGGTGTTGGAGCTGTGAAGCTATAAAATAAAACCTAGGATGCGGAATTGGTAGACAACCCTGATCCTTCTTAAATTGCAAAGTATATAGACTAATTAGAGCTGCTTTATTACTCCAAATTAGTGTCCTGAATTGAGAGTCTATCCAGGAGAACCATTTATGGGATATCCTTATGGGGGCATTATAGAATATGTATAGGAGCTGAGGGGCCCATACCATTTTTATTAAATTGGCTCTCCCAACTGCCTTAAATGGAAGTTTAGTCCATGCCACACATTTTGCCCTTTGCTTATTTAGTAGCGGAACCAGATTCAATTTTATGTAATCAGAGGCGACTGGGGATTTCTGTATGCCAAGATACCGGAAGGAGGTGACTACTTGTACTGTCTCTGCACAGGCAGGAAGGGGATGTAGAAGCGGGTCCAGGGGCATAAGCACTGACTTCTTCCAGTTAATGACAAACCCTGATAGGGCCCCAAATTCAGTGATCAATTGCATGACATTTATCAGGGAGTTGTTGGTGTCTCCCAAATAAATCAGTGTGTCATCTGCATAAAGTGATATCACATCCTCCCTGGGACCTCTCAGAAAACCTATCATTTGCCTAGAAGCACCAACATGAATAGCCAAGGGTTCCAGTGCCATGGCAAACAACAGGGGTGAAAGTGGGCACCCCTGCCGAGTGATCTTATATAGCCTGAATGACTCTGACAGTTCCCCATTGATCCACATCCTTGCTGAGGGAGAAGTGTATATTAACTGTACCTATTTGAGAAAGCTCAGTCCCACATCAAAGGTCGACAGCACCGGCCACAGATAGGACCACTCCACACTGTTAAAAGCTTTGGCAGCGTCTAAAGAGAAGATGGCTCTATTACCTCGGTTATCAGTAGATATTTGTAAGTTCAAGAACAGTCTACATAGGTTCTGTGCTGTGGACCTGGCAGGTATTAAACCAGACTGATCTCTATAGTCTGTTAGCTAGGACCCTGGATAAAGCTTGATGTCCGACGTAAGAAGGGAGATAGGCCGGTATGATTTTGGCGATAGGGCATTCTTCCCCGGCTTAAGTAAAACAATAACTGTTGCTTCAGTCATGGAATGTGGGAGTATCCCCATGCTTTCAGAAGTGTTGGTATCCTATATGTGGCATACCTCTTGTACACCTCCGCCAGGAGACAATCTTCTCCAGGTGCCCTTCCATTATGCATATGCTCCAGTGCCTCGAGGAGCTCATCCTCGGTCAGTGGTGCATTCAGCTCTTTGGCATCTGACTCAGACAGTTGTGGCATAGGGTATTTGCTTAAGAATGTTTCAATGTCAGTGGGAGTCGGTTGTACTTTGGAGGTGTATACATCTACAATCTCTGTCGTGGAATATTGGATCTCACCCATATTGTCTTTTACTGCTGTAATGTGGGATGATGCTAGTTGTGCTCTAGAGAGCATCACCAGCATATGTCCAATGTTTTCATCCTCTTCAAAGTGTCTTTGCTGTAGGAATAAATGCTTATTTTCGGCAAGCTGCAAAGATAATTGACGTAGTAGCATACAGGAGGCCAACCGCGCTCTCCTGCTGTCATTAGACACATAGGATGCCTCTGATCTTTGAGCCTCGGATGTGACAAACCTCTCTCACTCCCTAGATTTTGTCTTAATGTGTATAATCAGATGATAAACTGACCAAGTAGATCAGCTTTTGCTGTATCCAATACAATATTTAGACTCGCAGTGCCTTCGTTTTGCCTGAAAAATGTGGTCATTAGCTCCGGTATTGGGTTCGGGTCTGGAAACAGAGACAGCCAGAAAAGATTCAATTTCCACCCCGTATGTCTCTGTGTAACCCCAGCCCGGAGATCCACTAGAAAGGGAGAATGATCAGAGATGTGCCTGGCTGAGTACTGGGAGGAGTCTATCCATGACAACATTGCTATGTTACCTAAAGCCATGTCTATATGGGAGAGTCCCCCATCAGAGGCAGATTGGCATGAGTATACACGAGCTTCGGGATTGCGCACCCTCCACACGTCAAGTCCCTGCTCTGTGATAAGGCGTGCAAATGTAGTAGGATCCCTGGGTTGCCCTTTGCCTAAATTTGGTGTCCTGGATGGTTTATCCTTTTCAGGGTCTAAGTAATTATTAAAATCACCAGCAGAGGCAGGTCAGAATAACGGGCTATATAGTTTGCCAGTGTTCGAAGGAGCTGAGATGAAAATGGTGGAGGGATGTACAACCCCACAATTATGCACTTCATTCCATATAGCGAGCATAGCAAAAACACGTGGCAACCTTCTTGGTCAATAATAGAGTCTATACAAGAGAAAGGGGTCCCCTGCCAAATCAGGACACTAACCCCCCATGAGTACACTGAATACATGGAGTGAAATTGGTGAGCAAACACTTTCACAGAGAATGGATGGGGTGTACCCACAGGGAGATGGGTCTCCTGCAAACAGATGACTTCTGCATTCAGGCGCTTGATAGTTCGAAGCACAACTAGTCGTTTAACTGGATTATTTAATCCTCAGACATTCCAGGACATTACACGAGTAGTCCCCGCCATTGAAACTATTTACAATCATAGAAAATGTAGCCCCAGTAGTGGCTATGAGAGTCCACGCTTAATAGAAGAAATGATACACATCTAGGTAACAGAAAATATATTGGGAAAAGGGTATTCCAGGTGTAAGAGGAAACTTCATAGAAATAGTCAACAGTTCCAATAGTATTGAAGAATCGCACAGGCCGTGGTAGAAGTTTAAAGAGTATTTGGTTGGCTAACTATGACCCAAGACAACAAAACTGAACAATTAACGGTCCCCATAGAACCCTATAGGGGCGACAGTGGAAGCATAACATGATGTTACTAAACTTCTCTGCAGCTAGAGTGGTGTCCGTGATCCTTTGGTATACTCAGCAGCCATTAGCACTGGGCTCTGCCTATCAGCATATCTTGATGGGCATTAATCATCCATACTAGTAGAACAAACCCATAGATTTAAACTGGACTGCGTCACCTCTTTCGATCCATACGTATGGAATTTTCTTCCCTATCCAACCATTGTGTTGCAGCCGCAGGGTTGTCAACAAAATGAACTGTGCCTTTAGCCTCCACCCACAGACAGGCTGGGTAGATCATGGCGTATTTTAGTTCTAGTGATATGAGGCAGCGTTAGAGAAATCTGGGAAGAGAGAGATTTTTACATTATCAATCACCAGGGCCTCAGGCTTAATTCTGCCATGGTGTAGAATCGCATCCCGATCCTTGAAATTAAGAAGTTTGAATAGAAAGGGTCTAAGATTCTAGGTGGTGGGGGCCTAGCAGGAACCCTATGTGCCCTCTCCACTGAAAACATATGGGAAAATACCTCACTGCCAAAGACAGATGTCAGCCATTTTTCAATAAAATTCACAGGGTTTTTCCGTTCTGCTCTTTCTGGGATACCGATAGCCCTTATATTGTTACGCCTCAGCCTGTTTTCCAAATCTTCCAGGCGGGCGACATGTGCACTTAGGTGAGTGTTGTGAGCAATGTCTCTTTGCATGGGCGCCATGTCATCCTCTATGGAACTGACCCTCCCCTCTAGAGCAGAGGTCCACTCCCTTAGCTTTTGTGCATCCTGTCTCAAAAATGTAATCTCTGTTTTGACCCCTGTAATCTCATTTGTAAGTGCCATGATCGAGATATTACAGGATATAACTGCAGTGAAAATGTCTCTTAATGAGGGTTCACCAGAATAGACGCAGAGTGAAAAAAATTTGTTTAGTTTAGTTTAGTTTCGATTCGTTATGTACATAAGTTTGTTTAGTTAAACTAGTTTCTTTAGTTTACTTTGTTTCGTTTATTCATTTTCGAATCGATTAGAAAAGTTTTCGAATCAATTTCGAATAGTTTTCGAATTCGAAAAGTTTTCGAATTCGAATAATTTTCTAATCATTTTCCAATTTCCAAGGACTATGGGGTGGAGTGGAAAGTGGAGGAATGGAATGGAAAAAGATAGAATACAATAGAGGGGAATATAACAGAAAATGAAAGAATATAATGTAGCTGTTTTACTCTGTTGTATTCTATCCTTTTGTTTTCTGTTATATTCTTTTCTAGTCTATTGGGTTTTTTCTGTTCTATTCCTTTGTTTTCTATTCTATTTTGTTCTCTTTGGAATTCGGAAAACTATTCAAATTTGAGGACTTTTCGAATTATAATTTGAAAACTATTAGGATTTGAAAACTTTTCGAATTCGAAAACTATTCAAATTCGAAAAGCATTCCAAGATTATTAGAAAATTATATGAATTTGAATTTCGTCTGAATTTTCTTTTTCGTTATTCAGATTTGTTTAAATTCTGTACTATTGTAATGCAGAAATTCGGATACATCCGAATTTCCAAAAAACGATATTTCGTTCAAATTTTAATTTGGAACGAAACTAACCACACATGTCTACACCAGACCCCTCTGCAGCTGTCGGTTCAAGAGGCCTGGCAAATATGTCTCCTGGAGTACTCACTGCGTCCCATTCTACACTGGAGCCAGTGCCGTCCTCGAGGGGGAAAGTGTCGTCTGCCTCCGGGAGTTCCGTCTTCTGAGTTGAAGGCAGGAGTTTGCAGGTCTTTAGAGAGGGACTTGGAAAACATTTTTTGAGCCGCCTCTTTATACTTGTCCTTCTGCAGTTTCTGGGCCTGGGCGCCATTTTGGACCATGCCATCTGAGCTCTTGTTCTCTTTTAGCCGTTCACTCATGTCTGGTAGATAGGCGAGTCCGACCATATACAGCACCAGGTCCCGTATAGCCTCCGGAGCAGTCTGTGATGTAGCTGGATCATGTTGCAGCGCTGCCCGCAGGATTCTCGGCGGAGAGATCAGACGATGCGATCGGCTACATCCACTGCCTGGCCACGCCCCCATTGGTTGTGTTTAGTGTATGGATAATCTTAGTTAAACCATTTCAGAAATGGTAATCCCCATTTTTTTTTTACAGTATTTAGTCAGTTATCTTGCATTTTTTATGGTAAAAATGTATTGTCTTCTACAGCAACTTTGACTTTTTATCTATTGTATGTCTTCAAATATTTCCAATAAATATGTTTCACGTGTGTGGAGGATAAATTGCATTGCTGCACTTTACTTGAAAGTCACAGCTCCATATTATACTGTGGAAATCAATTTTGCTTCATTTGGACTGGCACTGCTCACCGAATCTATCCATTATACAGTAACATGCTTGTTCACCTTGTGATGTAATTTATTTTGTGTTACCTCATACAGTGCTTTTGCTGTGCTAGCAAATGTATCTTCGTGTTTTGAATCACCAGAGGAGCTAGTGTTCGTATAGCTATGTTATAAGTGTTACCAAGGCATGAAACCTAAAGCATGATATAGAGCCTAACACAGAGAAGATGCCCAAGTGAATGGGGGGAATAAATGTGGGTTTTTTTTTTTATTCCATAAAACTTTATTAGTCGATTAATATAGTGTACAGATATATTCAACTAAAAAAGAAACCGATAACAGAGTTACATATGCATTAGAAGAGACATATGGCATAGCACGGGTATTGCAGTATTCTGAATTAATTCCACATTTATTGGGTGGTATCCGTTAATTATGACGTTATGGGCACGATACGGTATACAGAGAAGATTACGTATACATTGAGACAATAGCCAAAGAAAAAATCAACT
>BLSH010009475.1:2432912-2446761 GCA_018402905.1 Glandirana rugosa | reverse complement strand
GTGTGGCATGCATTTTTATTCAGTGCCCCCCCCCCCCCCAAGTCAATACTTTGTAGAACCACCTTTCACTGCAATTACAGCTGTCTCTACCAGCTTTGCACATCTAGAAAGTGAAATGTTTGCCCATTCTTTGCAAAAATAGCTCAAGCTCTGTCAGATTGGAATGACGCATCTGTGAACAGCAATTTTCAAGTCTTGCCGCAGATTCTCAATTTGATCAGGGCCATCTTTAATATTGATTGGACCCTGGGCAAATATTTTCTTGCCCCCCCCCCCCCATGCAATTTCACTCTCTACCTGCTCTGAGACATACCATAAATAGTAACTAGACTCAAAATCAGTTTACTGAATCAGATCAGCGGTGATTTTGATTGGTTGTCGGAGGTTACGGCATATCATTGCCACTTACTGACTGGCTGCTAGAGGTTACAGAACACATTACGGCTCACTGATTAGTTGCTAGAGGTTACAACGCATGCTTTCTGCTTGTTTGGTTGCTAGAGATTACTGTACATCAATACTGCTCGCTGATTGGTTGCTAGAGGTTACTGCACATCATTACCGCCCACAGATTGGTTGCTAGAGGTTACAGCACATCATCTCCTCACTTCCTGCACACCATGGACTGGGGAGAGCAAAGTTACTTTCCTGACACCACAGAAAAATGCTGCCCTTTAGCAGTTACACAGCAGTGGCATAAATTATTAATGACACACTCACGCATCTGCTGACATGTGCTGTGCGTCTGCAGGCGAGTCATCTGTTCACAACAATAGGGCAGAGTTGGGCAGCTTTAATAGCAGCACTTAGATACCAGGACATAGCACAGGTCTAAAACTTCAAAGGACAAGGGAATTTAAACCAGGATAGTTGGCAAGTATGAGGCAGCTGCTTTGGGCCCCACAACAATGACAGGGCCTAGGGCAGCTGCCCCTTTTTCCCTGCCTTAAAGATGGCCCTGAATTTGATTTAGGTCTGGACTTTGACTGGGCCATTCCAACACATGAATATGCTTTGATCAAAACCATTCCATTGTAGCTCTGGCTGTACGTTTAGGGCCATTGTCCTGCTGGAAGGTGAACCTCTGCCCAAGTCTCAAGTCTTTTGCAGACTCTAACAGGTTTTCATCTAAGATTGCTCTGTATTTGGATCCATCCATCTTCCCATCAACTCTGAGCAGCTTCCCTGTTATTACTGAAGAAAATTATCCCCACAACATGATGCTGCTGCCACCACCATGTTTCACGGTGGGGATGGTGTGTTCAGGGTGATGTGCAGTGTTAGTTTTCTGCCACACATAGTGTTTTGCTTTTAGGCCAAATAGTTCAGTTTTGGTCTCATCTGACCAGAGCACCTTCTGCCACAGGTTTGCTGTGTCCCCCACATGGCTTCTAACAAACTGCAAACAGGACTTCTTTGGGCTTTTTTTCAAAAATACATATGCAAATGGCTGCGCTCAGCGGAATGTCCATACAAAATAAATGATTGATTACAGTCCACAACGATCTCTTCAAATTGTGTAAAAAGGTGTATAGATGTATATAGAAACATCACGGTGCTACCGCAGGACCCCTCCACACATGGCACCAATGTGAAATCCACCACCGTATATATAATATATCCTTACCAGACACAATGGACCCCTTGTTACAGGAGGTCAAACAAGCCTCTGGCTCACAACCTAGCCAGGGTGAAATATGGCTCAGGAGTCGTCCCTGTAGCTGTGGTGGTTCCTCAGGAGGACTGGGAGATAGAGAAGCTAGTTCACAGAAAGAAAATGACATCTGAGCTCTGCACAACTCCTCCCATCATTACTAACAGTATACATCAAAGAAGGAATCAATAGGGGATTACAGACCACACTTGCAGCTATATGCATTTGAGGGAAAACCGACCATCTCTACACTCCGCCAAGGAACACATTGGTGCCATGTGTGGAGGTCCTGCGGCAGCTCCATAGTGTTTCTATGTACATCTATTCACCTTTCTACGCAAGAGAAAGAGAAGAGATCATTGTGGACTGTAATCAATCATTTATTTTGTTTGGACATTCCGCTGAGTGCAGACATTTGCATATATATTGTTTCTTGCTGTATATATCTTACAGTCTGGTTGCAGCTTTCCATTTTTTCCATTTTATACATTTTCAATTTTTAAATAGCACAGTTATTCCTGTTTATATTTTCTTTTAACAACGGCTTTCTTCTTGAGTGCACAACTAATAGTTGTCCTGTGGACAGATTCTCTCACCTGAACTGTGGATCTCTGTACCTCCTCCAGAGTTACCATGGGCTTCTTGGCTGCTACTCTGATTAATTCTGTCCTTGCCTGGCCTGTCAGGTTAGGTGGACGGCCATGCCTTGATAGGTGTGCAGTTGTGACATACTCTTTCTATTTTCAGATGATGGATTGAACAGTGCTCCATAAGATGTTCAAAGATTTGGGATATTTTTTTATTACCTAACCCTGCTTTAAACTTCTCCACAACTTTATCCCTGACCTGTCTGGTGTGTTTCTTGGCCTTCATGATGCTGTTTGTTCGCTAAGATTCTCTAACAAACCTCTGAGGGCTTCACAGAACAGCTGTATTTATACTGAGATTAAATTACACACAGGTGGACTCTATTTACTAATTAGGTGACTTCTGAAGGCAATTGGTTCCACTAGATTTTAGTTAGGGGTATCAGAGTAAAGGGGGCTGAATACAAATGCATGCCACACTTTTTAGATATTTATTTGCAAAAAATTTGGAAAACCATTTATGATTTTCCTTCCACTTCACAATTATGTGCCACTTTGTGTTGACCTATCACATAAAATTTAAATAAAATACATTTATGTTTTTGATTGTAACATGCCAAAATGTGGAAAATTTCAAGGGGTATGAATACTTTTTCAAGGCACTGTATATGGATAGAAGAAGCATCAGCACAAGGCACACAGCCTACTGTAAGTTATGTCCCTTGTGCTTGTTTTTGTGTTCTTTATTTTGGCTGCACTTAGACTTTAATGCCAAGATTATGAACCTCTCTTTAAGGAAATGGCCCATAATTGTTAGTTTGTTTGAAAGGTGGAATTACTTTTTAAATGGAAGGTCTACTCAAAACTAATATCATCCTTATAGAGCAGTTCTGGTCACCCATTGCGTTTTTCTATCATTTAGGGATTCTGATGGTAAGATCTCTGCACATGAATTCCCAAGTCAACCCACTTTTGATGGCCATTAAAGTGACCGGGTCTCTATTCAAAAAACTTTCAACATAGACATACCTATAAACGAAGACAGTACATACTGAACTTTCGTGCTGTCTGAACCACTGAACTCCTTTCCGATGCTGAGAAATATTCTGCTGAAGTCTCCACTGAAACTAACGCTTTAGGGAGCTTCTCTTACCAACCTTCCCTTCACTACTGTACCTGTAATGAGCTAGAGCTGTTAGAGATCCAGGGGATCGACACTCCAAGGAATGTTGGTATCAGTGTGAACTTTTAGGCCTCATACACACCGACGTTTCTTAAAAAATAAACAAAACGTCGGGCCCGACGTCAAGGAAATAATATTGGCGTTTTTCGGCGTTATGCATCGGCGTTAGTGAGCGTCGCCGTCAATAGGCGTTTTTTTAAAAAAATCATCCCTCTGCTATTTTTCAACCTAACAACGTCGGCGTCAAAAAACGCCGGTACAATATTGGTTGGCATTTGTTGGCGTTAGTTGGCGTTTCGAGGCGTCGGCGTCAAGAAATGCCAAAACGTTACAGCCTCAGAACACACTAGCCGTGGCTTCTAGTTTCAGCTCACTAACGCTGACGCCAAAGCTGTATCTTGGCCTAGGCCAACAAGGCCCAGGCCTAGGGCAGCACTTTGCAGGGGGGCAGCACGAAAAGAGTCCCCTCCAGCTTGCTCTTTTAGTGTAGCGCCAGTCTTATGGGGCGGACTGGGCTGGGAGGCAAATCGGTCTGGTACTCCCATAAAGCAGCTGGGCAGGGCCTCCATCAGGGGGGACAGCCCATACATATGTAGGGGACCCGGGCGTCCCGAGGGGCCCAGACGGTGGACCCCAACCAATGAGTTGTTGTGCTACCCCATAGCCAAACAAGAAGTGTGAGCAAATTTCCTCAAATTAAGGGAATCCATTGCCACCCCTGCAAAGCCCTACAAACTAGTGTCCCCACTGGAAAATTTCAAGGTGGGTCCTAAACAGGAAGGGGTGTGGCCTTGACAGAAAGGGGTGGCTCATATTTAAATTAGGGGGGTTCACGAGTTTAGTCAGGCCTAGGGCAGCACAAAACCTAAATACACTGCTGGCCGACGCCATCTACAGTTCAAAAACTTCAGCATCTTTATGGGGCCATTGACTAACATGGAGAGCTGCAAAAAACGCCAGAAAACGCTTGCGTCAAAAAACGTCCGTGTGTATGAGGCCTTAACTGAAGACTTCTCAGGACTGGACAGAAGTTGAGGTGTAGGCAGCAGGAAAGGTGAGCATGCACTGTGGGTTTTTGCAGGTATGGCTTGGAGGAAATTTTTTGCAAAGTGGCATGGCCACCTTAATGGCCACCAAAGTTAGGTGTCCCTGGGAATTCATGTGCAAAAGATCTAATTGAAAGAATTCAGTGTGTGACCTGGCTGCTTTAAGAGGGCACACATTTTTCCTATCGTAGTTTTAATTTATATAGCAGAGAATGGATTGGGAAAAGTGAAACCATTTTAAAGGTTGTAGCCATAGATCTACTTGCTGCAATATATAGGAAACCAGTGGATAAGTGAGCTTCATGGCACCTTTGCAGCATTCCCAGCCTGGTGTCATCAAGAAGAAATGAAAAAAATGTCTGTGCTTTGAGGGGAGCATTCCCGTTTTCTAGATGTGTGTTGGATCTTATAACATATTGCTTTTTGTATGGATATACACAGCACATCATTATACTTAAAACTATGCAAGTATACTCTCTCTAGCTTAAGCTAGATCATCATTTGTTCATATACATTGCATTCATCTATAATCAAGTATGTTTCCACTGTGACTCACGTTGTTGTGAAAAATAAATGGTTTTAGAGACAGAGTGAAGTGATACCGGACTGTGGGAAGAAAAATGGCATTAAAATGCATTGTTCTGCGTTTATCTTCTATATTGGATGTACGGTCCAGTAGTTGTAGGACATAAACATGTAGCAGCATGACAGAAATTGGTAAAGAATGACATATGGTAATGAAGGTCTATGAATAATAATTGTCCTGGTACCTTCCCATAAAGGACACAGAAATACAATGAAAATAACTGGGCCATAAAACTCTTTAAAATGAAAATGTACTTCTCTTATACACAAGCATGCACATTGATCCTTCCTAGAGAGGAGGTTTTGAAGGATAAGTGCTCTCTTAGTGCACTTATGCTCCTCAGCCCCCCCACCCCCTTCCCTCATCAAGCTGATGATGGGCTTTCCCTTGAAGTCGATAGAATTTGGGCCACATATACCCTGACTGAGAAGGCTTGTTTCTTGCTGTTTTATGCCAGGCAGTCTGCATAGATTGCCAGGGAGCTGCATTGCAGGTAAGTATGTTATATTATAAAGAAGCTAGGTACAGAGAGTGAGGGGGCTAAGAAGAATTCATGTACTTACCCTTTTAAGCTCATCTATCTAACAGCATCCTTAATGTGCAGCCTGAATAACTGTTATTCATCACATAAAGCTGAAGTTCAGGCACAAAAGTGAAAATCCACCTATCAAAGCACAAGTTCTATGTGATGGTGAATGTGGCTTGTCTGATAAATAGAGTTGAGCGAACCCAAACTGTAAAGTTTGGTTCCGTACCGAACTTTCGGGTGTCCGTGTCCCTAACCCGAACGTTTGAGAAAAAGTCTGGGTTTCTGGGTTCTGGTATTTTATCACACATGTTGAATAGCTGCAGGGCAGCCAATCAACAAGCCTTTCACTGGTTTTCCCTAGAAGCCATCACAGCCATGCCTACTAATGGCATGGCTGTGATTGGTCAGTGCATCATGTGACCCAGCCTCTATATGAGGCTGGAGTCACAGTGCTGCATGTCACATGCTCTCAGGTTAGTGTAGGGAGAGGATGCTGCCGGCGCTGTGAGGGACAGATTGTGAGAGACAGATTGCAGATCTAATAACTAGGTAGAGATTACTACTACTGCTGTGAGGGACAGATTGCAGATCTAATAACTAGGTAGAGATTACTACTACTGCTTTGAGGGACAGATTGCAGATCTAATAACATCCATCCTGCATTACAGAATGATCTGATTACAGAACGATCTCTCATCCTGCATTACAGAACGATCTGATACTGGACTAGGTAGAGATTACTACTGCTTTGAGGGACAGATTGCAGATCTAATAACATCTCACATTTTTCTTCCTTTTGCAGCCCCCTAGCACTTTCCAGGGCTTTTTTACAGCCATTTTTGTGCCAAAAAATTAGGGTCCCCATTGACTTCAATGGGGTGCGGGGTCCGGGGTCAAGTTCGGGTAATGTTTGGTACCGAACCCAAACGTTTCCGCGAAGTTCGGCCGAACCCGAACAGGTGTCTGCTCAACTCTACTGATAAACGCTGCGGTTGTCTTTATGGAAACCAAAATCATAGTGTTGGAACCACTGTCTGTTCCCATGGCTGATGATGGACCAGTTTATATCTTTCTTTATTCTAAGCCAGTTTTCTGAGTGTGGTCTACAATCTCCATTTTTTTTTCAAACTTTAAGGCTCATTTATGAAAATTAAAGAAAAGGAAGTTTGAAGAAACTAGTATGACACCTGGCTGACTGTAGTGGACAACAGACATGTTATTTTTAAGGGTGATACATTACAAGCAATAACTAAGAATACTACTGTATAAACATTACTGCAGGGGTTCATAAAAATATACAAAGTAATGATCCCATTAGAGTGGGAACATTGGCTATAGCATCATAGATTACTAGAGATATATAGATAATGTGTATAGTTTATTTTGTGCATTCCACAAAGAAATCAGAGCACATTAACAAATTAAACATAAATTATAAATTAGTTGCTGTGCAACGAGGGGTAATAACGTATAGAGATGGATGAAGAACATTGTGTAATGAGGAGTGGTAACAGATAGAGATAGATGAAAATCATTGAAAAGAGGCTTTAAAGGTAGGATTAGGAAATGTATCAAGGAAAAAGTGGGAGTATGGAGAACAGAGCTTATTAGAAAAGGGGGAAGTAGGTGATGGGTGTGGAGTATAAAGCTTTAGAAGAGCCTTACAAATGGGTATTACTAGAAGGCAGTATGTGAGTTTACATTTAGACGGTTAATAAGGATTTATGAAGTATCCAACATCCAGGTTAACCGTAGATTTGCTGTGGTTATTGTCTGTTTTTCAGCAGTACATACTGTTTATAGAGTATATTATACACCAATCAGCCATACTGTTATGACCACTCACCTAATATTAAGTATAGGTCCCCCTTTTACCCCCAAAACAACCCCGACTCATCAAGGCATGGATGACACTAGACCTCTAAAGGTATGCCGTGGTACCAAGCCATCAGTAACAGATCCTTTAAGTTCTGTAAGGTGGTGTCTCCATGGACTGGATTTGTTTTTCCAGTACATCCTATAGATGCTCAATTGGATTGGGATTTGGAGATTTTGGGTGCCAAATCAATACCTCAAACTCATTGTTGTGTTCCTCAAACTATTCTTGAACCATGTTTGCAGTGTGGCAGGGCAAATTAGCCTGCTTAAAAAGGCCACTGCCTGCCATTTCTATGAAGAATGTACTTGGCCTGCTACAATGTTTAGGTAGGTGGTAGGGGTCAAGTAACATCCACATACATGCAGGACCAAAGGATTCCCAGCAGAACATTCCCCAAAGCATCACGCTACCTCTGTCTACTTGACTTCCTCCCATACTGCATCTTGGTGCCATCTCAACCCCACTTAAAGTGTTACTAAACCCAGAACTGCATTCACTATATCTGGTTTCCCACAGTACACAGAACATAGAAATGCAATTATTTTAGTAAATATAAGCTGCTAAATACCTTTTCTCATCAGCAGTATATAGCAGCCTTGTGACTTCTATCAGTTCCTAGTAAATCTTGCGGGAGGAATTTTCATACTGCACTGATCCTCTGTCTGGACATGTCTGGACAGTGTTGATTGGCCCTGTGCTGATCACATACACCCTCCCAAGGAAAAAAAAAAACTCTCTAGCAATAAACACCTGATCACATACACCCTCCCAAGGAAAAAAAAAACTCTCTAGCAATAAACACCAAACTGAGCATGTGCAGCACATCCACTGGCTCTGTAAATATCAGGTTATTTTTTTGAGACAGTGGAAGAAGAGGAGGATCAGAGAAGACTGGATCAAACAGTCTTGATACACAATGCAAAGGATCAACCCCTTAGGTTCTACAGTGAATATAAGTATGCTTTACTGCATATACAGACTGATTTTACTGTTGTGGGTTTAGTAACACTTTAAGTGATGCACACACAACCAGCCATCAACATGATGCAAAAAAAAAGGGATTCCTCAGACCAGGCCATGTTTTTCAATGTATCTATAGTCTAGCTGTTATGCTCACATGCCCCTTGAGGACACTTCTGGCTGCGGACCAAGGTCAGCATGGACAGCCTGACAACGCGTCAGAGAGGGGTTTAGTGATGTCATCACACTGAAATAGGAAGCATATCCCATTTTACCTTAGCCAAGCCGCTGACGATATTTTGATGACTTGCACCCCTAAAGTGTCAAGCGTTTTACCCAAGTGCACTGGAGTGTGTGCACTAATAAATGTGAGTGTTATTTTTTTCTGAATAAAACACTGATTTTATGCAGTTTAGCACTATGATGGCTTTTTGAACTTTTTGAGCATTACCTGCATGAGGATCATTGCACAACCAACAACAAGTATCCCCAGGAGAGGAGGAAAGTTGAGATCCCTTAGAAGCTGCTGGCCATTGGTTTAATACCCCTAATGGGAAAGCATGTTTAGACCTTTTGTAGGTCTTATTGTAAGGTGAGTGCATATATTGGCTGGTGGCGGAACACAAGGTGGTTTCTCACTAAGAATGAACATTCATGGGAGAACGATTATTTACAAGGACATTGTTCACCTTCATTGGAACAATATAGGAGCATTTTGATAGACCCAGTTTTATTACTAGAGGGTGTCACCATCACTTTTATATTCAATTTATTACATTTGCCACTGATTGTATTTGTTAATTATAAGGCTCCCAACGTTTTGCTATTACACCTGTGCATATGAGGCCTAACTCGGTCATGTAACACCGCACCCATATGAAATTTTTGTCCTTTTTTTCACAAAAATAGAGCTTTTTTGGTGGTATTTATTCACCGCTGGGTTTTTTTTTAACATTTTTTGCGCTATAAATGAAAGAAGATGCATTTTTTTTTGTTTCTCTTATAAAATTTTGCAAATTAGTAATTTTTCTTCATACATTTTGGCCAAAATGTATACTGCTTACATATCTTTGGTAAAAAAAAACCCAAATCAGTGTATATTATTTGGTCTTTGTGAAAGTTATAGAGTCTTCAAGCTATGGTGCCAATCACTGAAAATTGATCGCACCTGATGTACTGACGGCCTATCCCATTTTTTGAGACACTAAAGCCCCGTGCACACGGTTTGATGGTTGTATACAACAGGTCGTACTCACGACCGTTGTATGCGAAATCGATCGTTCGTATGCGCAATTTGAACAGTCGAACATACGACGGTCGTACAAGGGAGTTGTATGAGCAGACTAGAAAACTTGGTCGTACCAACAAGCTCTCAGACCGTTGTACCGTGTGTATAGAGCAGTTGGTACAACAAAGTTGTATTGTGCAAAACACGCATGCTCCAAAGTCAGGAATGGCTGGATGCTAATTACATGCACCTGAACGTTCTTTCCCCGGCCGTACGATCGTGTAGTGCAGTCAGTATGCTGCATACAACAGCCAACATACGATTCGACATGATCGTACGTGCGATCGTCGTCCCGCATGTACAGGGCATTACAAGCCAGGAAAGTACAAATATCCCCAAATGACCCCTCTTTGGAAAGTGGACAGTCCAAAGTATGAGGTATTGTGAGTTTTTTGAAGTTGTATTTTTTCCCACAATTTTTGCAAAATTAAGATTTTTTTTTTTCCTTTTTTTTTTCACAAAATTGTCAGGTTATATCTCACACACAGCATATGCATACCACAAATTATACCCCAAAACATGTTCTACTACTCCTCCTGAGTATGGCGATACCACATGTGTGAGACTTTTACACAGCCTGGCCACATACAGAGGCCCAACATGCAGGGAACACTGTCAGGTGTTCTAGCACCATAAATTACACATTTCATTTCTTGACTACCTCTTGCACTTTTGAAGGTCCTGGAGCACCAGGTCAATGGAAACACCCAAAAAATTACTTCATTTTGGAAAGCAAACACCCCAAAGTATATTCTATGAGGCATAATGAGTCTTTTGAACATGTCATTTTTTTCCACAAGTTTTTGGAAAATGTGGAAAGAAAATGAAAACGCATTTTTGTTTTACACAAAGTTGTCCATTTATACGGTATTTCTAACATACAGCATGTACCTAGCAAAACTTACACCCCAAAATATATTCTGCTACTCCTTCCGAGTATAGCGATACCACATGTGTCAGACTTTTCCACAGCCTGGCCACATACAGAGACCCAACATGCAGGGAGCACAGTCAGGTGTTCTTGGGGCATAAATTTCAAATCTAATTTGACTACTTATTACACTTTTGTGAGGCACTGTAGTGGCACGGATAGGCTCTGTAGTGGCATGGATGTGGCACAGATGAGAACTGATGTGGCATGGATGAGCATGAATGCGGCATAAATGAGCCATGGATGGGGATGGGCTGTGGAAGGTGATGGCTAAGCATGGATGAGGATGGCTGATCCATGAATGTTGATAGATGAGCCATGGATGGGGATTGATGAGCCGTGGATGAGGATGGATGAGCATGGATGGAGATAGCTGAGCATGGATGGGGATTGCTGAGCATGGATGGGACCACTGAGCATGGATGGGGATGACTGAGCATGGATGGGGATGGCTGAGCATAGATGGGGAAGGCTGAGCATGGATGGGGATGGCTGAGCATGGATAGGGATAACAAAGCACGCATGGGGATGACTGATCATGGATGGGGATGCTGAGCACGGATGAGGATGGATGGCTGAGCATGGATGGATGGATGAGTGCAGACTGGCACAGATCAGCGCTGTGGGCACTTCAGATCCAACCCACAGTCCTGCTGCACCCGATCTCTCCCCTCTCCTCTCACAATGTACTGATTGTTATGGAGAGGGGAGAGATAAGCCGGGCATGCGCCGGCTTGTTTACATTTGATATGACGGAGCGATTACGTGGTAAAGGGCCGCTATCAGCGGCCATTTACCGTGATCCGTGATGCGGTCACGGATGCTCCGGGGAGCATGATTTTGGGAGGACGTTATAATACGCCCTCCCATAATAATGTGTCCATCCTGCAGCCGTTTTTCGGCTATGGGTGGTTGGCAAGTGGTTGAGAATTTTTTTTTTTACCAATTTGGGCCAGTTTTCCCTTGATAATAAAAAGTCAGGAGATATCCATTACCATTTACCATCAAAAAAAAGCCCAATTTGTTCTGAAAGAAACAATGTACAATTGACCAAGATACACAAAGTAGACGTGATGATATGTACAGTTTTACTAACACGTGTCAAAGTTGCAAAATTAGGTTCAAATATTAACATTTTTTGTACCTTCAGTCACCAATGGGGTCAATGCAGCCAAAGCGTGAATCCCAACAATGTGGAAGCAACCATCGCCTCCTACGAAAACACCCTGGTTTGCCAAAATTTACAAAATCTAACAAATGGAAAATCTTACTTTGGTCATGAAAGATCAGTTGGAGAAATTTTTGCAGATCTGGACGCCATCTTTCTGCTATAAAGACCAGATACCCTTGGCCTCCTCATAGAAAGTTGGATCATACTTTATTTCCTCCAGGATGTAACACTGTGACTTGCTGAAGTGCTGAAGCAGAGGGGGAAAAATGCTCCCTCTTTTTTGTTCCCATTTTCTAAATGTCAGCCAGTTAAGGCTAAACATATTTTTATAGCAGGACTTTATATCCACTGCTCTTTTCCATAATGTGCAAATTTGCACATTATAGCTGTTTGTTGTCCTCCAGTATTGACAGCTTAAAGCTGTTCCTTGCCATCTCTTGATACTCCATACAACTAAATCTTCTCTGCCTTCTCTTGTCTCTCTTAAGCCATTGAGTGGGCACTAATGATGTAACCTTGTGCATGTACACAGGAGTTACATCATTTTACTGGTTGGCTTCATTTTTGGCATCTTCAAAATGCTGAGAGCAGGCTGGGAGTGTACACTGCACTGTGCATGGACCACAGCCATTGTACACCTAAAAACAATATTGATAGGAGCCAGTGGCAACTGGTGCTCAATATTTGGGAGGGAGGCAAACAAACCCCCCCTCACTCACACCGTTGCCACCCCCTCTCACTCGCACTGCCACCCCCCTCCCCCCCCACGGGTGATGGACAGGAAGGTGGCTTTAAGAGAGGAGGAGGAGGAGTAGGGCCGTTGCTCTTCACACCAGCCAAGGGGAGAGCACGGCTTCTCCTCCCGGCCAAACAGACAGGCTTCTCCTCCCGGCCAAACAGGAAGTGGGTCCTGAGACTCCCTGGCCAATCGGGTCTCAGGACCCGCTTCCTGATTGGCCGGAAGGAGAAGCATGAAGATATTAGCGAATGTTAATTTGCTAATGTCACACAAGTGGGTGGGCTCACTGCTCCCTGAGCCCACCCTTTTTTAAGCCAATTAGAGCCTCTAATCACGTGCTTCAAAAAAAAACCCACATAGAAATCCTTGAGTCCGGCGCCCTGAATGTAGATTAGGGTCCGGGGTGCATGGATTGGGGGGTGGCGCACGTGCGCCCCTAATGGTCGGCCCGCCAGTGATAGGACAATAGGAAATGTGTTTAGGCAGAGATTTACTAGAGGCAAACAGGCTGTTTTGAAAGGGAATTTTCCCTCATCTTAGTGAATGTGGCAGAAATTCACTTTGCAAAATATACTTAAGCATGCGCTAAGAAAATAAAAAAAACTGTATTTTTGCTTAAATGTGATTGGATGTAGGAAGCTAGCAGAGCTTTACCTCTTTCACTAAGCAAGGGGAAAATTCCTTTGCAAAGTGGAAATTCCCCTGCAAAGTAAACAGCCTATTTGGTAATAGTCTTTAGTAAGTGAATCCCATAGTTTCTATTGTCAAAAATGTTTTCTATTAGGAAATGCTGAATCATAGTATTACACATTTCTATGAAACTCGGATCCTAAAATTGGGTACATATATGGAAACAATATTTTATTTGTTAAGGGAAGCCCGCGCCCACAAAATAAAATCAAATCTACAAAATCCAATTATGGCCCTAGGCTGCTCGCGAAACAACTGATCCAATTGTCAATAAATGTCCTAAAATAATCACAGCGCCTAAGATAGAAAAAGACCAAACTATGAGGAGCTAATAACAGAGTATAAATATGTGTCCTGAAAAAACATTAAAATCCAATAAAGTTCATGTTAGAAACCAGTAATAGTTTTTCAGAAAAAACATTGGGAGAAAAGTTCAAATGGAACATCAAAAAAAGGTATATATCAGTCTATATGGTTCGTTCATTAAAGCTTATTCCCAAAGAGATTCAAATCCTTCATCGATGGAAGGGGTATCCAACCCCCAGAAATTCCTGATGTGGTCTACTAGACAAACGATATATATAATGGGTGTGAGCTTACCAGATG
>BLSH010009475.1:2413298-2432543 GCA_018402905.1 Glandirana rugosa | reverse complement strand
TGTTAGTCACGACATGACCTTATGTGTCTCAATCTTAAGTTTAACGATAGAATAACTAATGTTGTGTTGAGTTCTTCTCCTTTTGAAGTCTGCCGAGAAAGTAAAAACGTTACGTTCTGAACGTCGTGCTATATAATAGTCTGTATAATTGATTCATGTGAATTAGGTATGTTCATATTAGTGAAATATATTTTTTTTCTGTAACTGTTTGTGTTTATTTTATAAAAAGCCACTAGATAACTAGAGAAGTTTAAAAAACGACCACTATAGAAGTGACGATGGAGTAAAGTTTAGGAAAATATAAAGTGAAAAAAGAGTGAATGACCCATATGAGTGAGAGACTATAAATACATTAACACATAGAGAGTGAGTATACCCAGTAAGTGAGAAAAAAGTGAAATATAAAAGGATTTGAAATGAGGTAGCAGTGAAGATATCACCAGCAAAAAATTTGAAGAGATCAATAGATCACCGAAAAATATTTTATTTGTGTTTGTCAATGTCTTTTTTTTATATAAAGTGATTATACTTGTATGGATTAAGTGTACTTAGTTAATATGTCTGATAATATATCGTGCTGCAAGTCTTGCATTGCAAAAATGAAAGAGCCGTCTGAAGTTTTCCTCTTCTTGAGTTGTGTTGTAATCAATAAGATAGCAATTTGAATTCTAACTCTGTGTATTCCAGTACAGCACTGATTGTAATGCTAGAGTTGTTTAGGCTCTATATTATCTTGAATTAATTTAGTAAATTACTTTTTATGCTGATTTTGCTAATTGTGTAATTATAGGGACTGAATCTGTTTTTTAAGTGCAGCTGCTCCTGTCGTAACACATCACCATTTTGTGGCATGTTAGCATGGAAAGTGATAGTAGAAGACAAGTAGTCTGTGGTTATTAGCCTTACCATTAAAGATGATCATGTAAATTCTGCACTTAGCTGTCTAGCTGTCAAATTCTTTATAGTGAAGGTTAAAGGATTTTTCATCAAAATGCTTTTTTTAATGTTCTATAGCCTGTAGATGTCACTATTACTTTCCCTGTCAGCTCTACGCGTGAATTTACAGGCTTCTGATAAACTGCAGTTTTATTCCAAGTGCAATAAGGATGCGTAGATCTGAATATCCAAGCATAAAATAATAAAAATGAATTCCTAGATTGCTATGGCAATGTTTTTGGACGTTTTTAGGTTTAATGTTGCATTGTTGCTGAGAGTGTTACTACTCTGCATCTAGATCAAATGTCTGCTCTGACTTTAAACTCTGCCTCATTTCTGATTTCTGCTATGGGTTACTGCACATTATTTCTCTTTGTGCTATTCTATTATATAAAGCTTGAAGTAGCTGGTGATTGTAGTGGTTTATAAGAGATCATACAACCAATTCAATAAACTGTCTTCTTATGTGTGTCCTCCACCTACAGCATATATTTGGGTTCATCCAACGGAAATCAAAGAACTGCAATAGATTTTGTTGTATTTTTATCACTTGTGCTATAAAAAGCACACTTTAGATCTTCAAATATATACTTATCCCATTCTGGGCTTCTTATATAGGGCAGAGTGCTACAGAGCCCAGACATCAGGACAGGTATAGACCAACAGTCCATTAGAGTGATTTCAAACCTCTGACATGAAATATGAACAAAGCATGCCCCTCTCTATAGTATGTACTTGTCTCAATCCAGAGTACCTAGTGTAATTACTGTCTGCTTCTTCTTTCCTCTACTATCTGCATGAGTCAAGGTTTCCTGACACCAAGAGAAAAAAGGTGACAGGGGAGGGACCTCCAGCATACAGCCTGTGATTGACCGCCACAGTTCTCTTCCTGTGTGTTGTGTGAAGAGAGGTGTGTCCATTCCCTCCAATCAGCTGTCAATGAGCTCTGCTGAGTGTAACTTCAGCTCTCCAGCTTACCATGAGCTATAACTTATGCTCCTCGCCTCCTGCTTTATGAAAGCTCAGACAAGCTGTATAAATTCTGCACTTTGAAGAGAAGAGATGGCTGCAGATAAACTGACACAACTTATGTAGGGGGGTATTTGCTTCATCTCAAAGTATCAACTGAAACCAGTCACTTAACTGGGCATATGTAAAGGTTTACAAAGTGTATGTATGGAATGGAACTGAACCCTACATAAAGAGAGAATACTATTCCTTCTCTCCCCGCTGCTTTCCAGTGGTTCTCAGGCTCACCTGGATGATCGGTGGCCCCAGGAACCAATCCGGCGGTTGACCACAGAAATTAGCTGAGGAAAGATGGCCTCAGCTAAACTCTATAGTCTAGGAGGACTGGAGCAACGTCATGGCAACACTTCCGTTTACGGTCCGATGTAAACCATGCCTTTTTTTATTTTTTTGTAAAAAGGCTTTCGATCATTTTTTTAATTTTTTTTATCTAATGCTTTCCATTGTAAAGGAGAGATGTGGGATCTTACAGACCCCAGATCTCTCTCTAAAGAGGACCTGTCCTGCTGTGTCGTAATGGCAAGTGATGTGTACATTTCTTGCGATAGCAATAAAAGTAATTAAAAAAAAAAATAAAAATAAAAGGACATTGTAAAAATAAAAAATGTAATAAAATACATTTTTAAAAAAATGAAAGAGCCCCCATCCCCCCGTGATCGCGCGCAGTGGCGAATGCATACGTAAGTCATGCCGATTAGAAATTAGTAATGCGCTGCCACCAGAATTAAATGTGTAAATTGACTAAGCTGCCGCTACCACCTATAGTGTTTCACACAAAATGGCAAAAAAAAAGTATGGATGTGGAAGTGCTGCTATTAACTGCTGGTAAATATAAGGTACACAGGGATATTAAAATCATAAATATAAATAGTTGCAAGGTGCTTAAATCATCTGTAGTAAAGTGCTAATAATAAGGGTGCAATACAGAAAAATCACAATACTGTTATTTTTAACAAACAAATAAATAAATAAGTGAAAAAATGCTTCTCATATGGTCCACATAAAGCAAATAAATGCGCCAAAACAAAGTGCTAGTGCAAATGTGCAGTCCTAAGGTAGTCCCAGTCCACACGGATAATTATGAATCACTGGACAGATGGATGAAGGAATGCTTCTCATATGGTAAGTTTAGCAGTCCCAAGCATCATGCAAAGGCTGGAAAAAACACACAAGCTCCCTTCACCGGGTGGAGTGAACTCTCACCTCCAAATAAGACCCCACTGGGTCAGATCTCACATGATAAAAAATGATACATGCAATAACATCAACTCTGTGTAGATGTATCCTCCACCAGATAGATTGGAGGCTCACCTCAGGCTAAGACCCCCATGGGCCTATTCACATATGGTAAGGCAGACTGATATCCGGGTCTCTTCCCCTTCAAAGATATTATTTGGGTTCAGAATGCTCCACTAATGGTATATATGAAAACATAAAAGAGACACCTCCCCTAGTGCAATATGTATAACCAGAGGTCAAGATAACAGATGACAGAGCCCCTCCTTACAATGCACTCACATTTATTAGGATAAAAAAACAGCATAAAATCCACTAATGAGCAAGGTAAACCATGCATGAATCTCACGTGTCACAAGTAAGTACCACCGCCAGGCTGGACCTATACTTAAGTCATGCCCACATATGTAAAAGGTGTTCGAACTACACATGTGAGGTATCCCCGCAAAGGTTATTGCAAGAGAAATAATTCTAGCATTAGATCCCCTCTGTAACTCTACACTGGTAACCTGTAAATATTTTTAAAGCATTGCTTCTGGAGATTTTTAAGTACCATAGTTTGGTGCCATTCCACGAGCATGTTTAAAGCATTACATGTTGGATATCTATTTACTCAGCGTAACATCGTCTTTCATATTTTACATAAAATGGGTTATATATTGTGGGTGGTTTTTTTAAATTCATTAAAGTGTATTTGTTACAAAAAAATTGCGTTTGAAAAACTGCTGCACAAATACTATGTGACATAAAAAATGGCAATGACCACCATTTTATTCTCTAGGGCCTCTGATAAAGTTTGGGGAGTCTAAGTAATTTTCTAGCAAAAAAAAAAAAAACAGTGATTTACACATATATGAGAGAAGTGACAGAATTGGCTCTGTAGGTGAGTGGTCAACGAAAACTCAGTGAAAAAAATGTGACTAGTGTGGGAAGAGCAGTTCAGTTGTGAACTGAAAATGAGATCAGGCAATGGTGGTGAAAAAACTCTACTCAGTCTGACAATGGATTTATCCTTAACCTTTAATCTGTGTAGAAATAATATCTATGTAGTCCCCTAACATGAGGCTGCTACCAGCGTGATGTGTTTGACCACATATTAAAGTATAATACCAGTGTTCCCAAAGAACTCATCCTGTGGACAGCATTAATGAAAAGCTTTCCCTAACGGACATGCACAAACTCCTTGTGCATCCTCTGCCATAATCATAGGTGTGCACACGAGGTGTGCAAGGTGTGCCTGGGCATACACCAATCACCCTGTGTGACGCAGATTCCCTCAGCTGACTCCTGCCCCTCTCCCCCATGACAACTGAGGCTACAGAGAAAGGGACTGGGGGATCTCTGTCCTCTGTCCTTTCTCTCTCTCTCAAAAATATTTCACCAAAATCCCCAAAAAATAATTTTAAAAAACACAATTGTAAGAAATAATAAAATATTTAAAAAAATAAAATTGTAAAAAAATATATAAAAATAAAGAAAAAAAATAAATAAATAATACAAAATAAAAAAATAATAAAATAATAATTATAAAAAAAACTACTGACACTATCCACTGCCCTACTACACCAATCTCTGTCCTACTGACAACATCCACTGCCCTACTGAAACTGTCCACTGCTCTACTGACACCGTCCTCTGCCCTACTACACCAATCTCTGCCCTACTGACACTGTAAACTGCTCTACTGACTGACACCATCCACTGTCCTACTGACACCCCCCCATTGCTCTACTGACACCGTCCACTGCTCTACTGCGCATGTGTGTTTGAGATTTGGGGTGCACACCCTTGCAATAGGTTACGCACACATATGGTCATAATCGGTGTAACACTATTGACCATATATGGTTACAATACTTTCTTTATATTGACCAATACAGTGCAGATTCCGGGTGGAATGAAAAGTACCATGAGCTGTTGAATACCTAAGGAGATGTGTGAGGGCTGCAGAGGCATGCATTAGATCTAGGTGGACATCTGGTTGAAGTCATGCGTGGCTTGGTCTGTTATATGTTGTTATATAAACATTAAACTGCCCACCTTTTTGGTATCAAAACCCTTCCAGATGTTTACTTGAACTACTATATTTGTAAATCAATATTTTAAAACATTTAAATCAGATAAGGAAGATACAAAGGCAGTCTTTTTTAACCAAGGTTATGTGGAATGCTGTGGTTCCTCCAAAGATTGCTAGGGGTTTCTTGAGCAGTTACCAGTGGTGGATCCATCTTACATCTGATGGTGCCTGCATAGCTCCAGTCCCAACATCAACATAACAAAAGTTGAAAAATGTAAGGTAATGCTAAAAATATGAACGCACAGTGTTTGTTTATGTTGTTTTTATTTTTGGATAACTTGGGTATGGTTGAGGGAATTGAGCGGGAAACTCTAAGAACAGGAACAATGTACAACTTGAGGACTAAATATTCTCTTTCTGGACAAGCTGTAGTAAAGGCTGTGCTTGCAACAAACAGTGGACTTAAGCTCTGGAACATTAGTTAACTTCAGCAGTAGATAACTGCAAACTCCTTCCTTTCCTTAAAGTGTTTGTAACCCTAAAAAAAAGAGATCCTGTTCCCTTATAGCAGGTTAAACAGCACAGTGCTTGTATTGTCTAACCTGCCCCTCTGGAAGCTGTGAAAAACATGGTTGATGTTGCCAGTTTCTGCCCTCCCCCTGTAAACTGACCATGGTTTATCATGGCTGCTGAGCCCTGACACCGTGGTCAGTTTACATGCCTCCGTCACCTGCAGCTCTCCTCTCTGTTCTCTCCCGTCCTTTCCCCCCTCCCCTCCCTGCTTGTCAGCTCGGGAGTCTGTGTCTCTGCCCCCCCCCCCCCCACTGCTGTTAGTAAAAAACTAACATTTTTAAAAATTTGCTTCTCGATCCAACATTTCTATGGAAACCATTCTCCACTTCTCATAGCCTACTTGTTTTACTCCACAGTATTTACTTGTGCCAATTTTCTAATGTTTGCCTGTGTCAGTGTTATCAGCTGCAGCTGATAACACTGCAGTATGCAGTCCAATGCCCAGGTTTACACTCCATGTGATATCGCACGGTCACACGGGATGCAGGAGGAGGCTTTGAATGATTTTGCAGTCTTGTGGGATTTGAGAGCTGTTCTGCAGGGAGTGTAAATTACAGACACGCCATCCTGTCAATGGACAGACAAGCACACAGAGCGTGCCGTGAATTGGGAGAAATGAGCATGTGCCAGTGGACGTCATTATAAAGAATAGGACAGTTTACAACACTGAGCAAGTAAGGAGACATCTACAAGCAGTGTTCATTATGTTTTTTTTATGCTGATTTAAATGGGATAAAGTTGTGGGGGAGAGTTTACAACCACTTTAAGCTGCCATCCTGCACTGTGTAATTGTTTGTTAGAAACAAAGCCTCTAAATAACTTTTTGTGATGTATCTTCAGGCCGGTCATGTGACTCCCGCCGCTTTTCTACTCTGATCCAGGGCTACGGCGGGAGGGTCCGAGTGTGTAGCTTGGCGGTCACATGACCTCCCAGCTGACATCAGAGGGAGATCTCGGCTCCTCCCGCTGTAGCGCTGGATCGTAGTATTAGAGCTGCTGCGAGTCACTAGACTGTCCTGAAGGTACAACACAAAAAGGTATTTAGAGGCATCAATTTTAACAAACAATTACACAGTGCAGGATGGCAGCTGAAAATAGGGGGCTGGCAGCGAATCATAATGTAGGGTTACAAACCCTTTAAAGCCACAAGAGCAAAGTCCCTTTATAGAGTAATAGATTGACTAAGCCAGTTGGTGTCCCCTTTAGCTAGACCCACAGCTGAATCTCTATACCAGGGAGTGGGTGGCAGCAGCTCAAGTCTCTAAGATCACTCAGAACCTTCTGTACTCAAGGCCCAATGATAGCTGGTTGCCTCCTTCCAACTTCCAAGTGACACCCTTCAGGGGTACGAGACCAGATCTTCAGCAGACAGCCTACTCAGTCAACTCTCCCATGGTCTCCGCATCCCAGGCCCTCAGGTCCCCACCTGAGGCCTTAAGATAGCAAACATATAGCAGCATTGCCCAGAAGGGCAGCTTTCCCTCCAGGCTAGAGTAATGATCTCCAGGAAAAAAACCTGAGTCCATTGTGCTAACAGATTATATACAGTCTCCCAGCATGCCTTCAGAGCCTGCCTCTCTGGGATTGGCCAGGACTCTATTAATATTCATGCTGCAATCTGCATAACTCTACACCTATGATTCAGAAGCTTTTCAGGCATACTGAAGAGGGAGCTGGCAGCAAACACAGCTCAACTAAATACAGTGAGCCAACACTAATTCTATATTTCTAATCATATCACCTACCTAGGAGGGTGCTACATATAAAATAGGGTGAGAATCTTCCTTACTTGAAATTCTTATGAACCTTTTTTGTTTTATCTTTGTTTATTTCCCGTGTTGTCTAGTTCATGGTAAATTTCACCTATAAAGTCTTCTTAATGGAGTAATGTGTCAATATACTTTTGTATGGCAGCCGGGAATCATTTTAACTTAGCATACATTCTACTTATTGAGAGACTGTAATTGAGTTAAGAATCTGAATTATGCTTTCACCTGTTTTATAAACACATTTCTGCTGGTTCCCCTTTAGATTAATAAAAGTAGTAAAAGTGGGCACATGGGCATAGTCAGCAGGTTAGTTCTCACAAATTTATATCACAGAAATGTTCCATAGTGGAGCAAACCTCAAACCTAAATCAGTTCAGGTCACAAGGATGTAATGAGATTGTATTTCTCTTGGGGAACCCTATATCTTTTCATGTACAGATTTATGCATTGGAAAGTTTTGCAGGTTCTGTGTAGGATTCTGTCAGTGCAGCCAGAACAAATATATATGTAGAGAGAAATGTGTAATGTGTATGTATATATCTACAACATGTATTGTTTATTAAAAGAGACAGCCTGGTTCACATGCACTCTGAGTGCCTTTGATAGTCTTGAGGAATTCCCTTCACGATAGTTGTACTGCTTGCTTAGCAATTCAACACCAAAAGGAATTTTTATCAGCAGCATTACTTTATAGGCTTAGATATGTAAAGTGTGTTGTAGAGAGTTACAGGGTGACATGACAGATGTCACCAGTGTTTCATGATCTTGTACTTATTGTTCTAGTAGTGTATGTTCAGGAAATGTTCTGGTATCCTTTTTAAATATAGATAGCTGTACTTAAAATGTGCCCAGCCTCTACTCCAAGAGAGAAACGTACAGGCCAGATTTCTCACAATCTTAAAATAAAGCTCAGTGGTTTCACCAAGCTAAGGTAATCATCTAGATCAGTAGTTCTCAACTCCTGTCCTCGGGACCCACTAACAGGCCAGGTTTGCAGGATAACTGAAATAAATCACAGGTGATATCATTTGCTGCTCAGTGATTGCAGTATTCTAGTCTGCATCTCCCCAAGGTAATGCTTAAAATCTGGCCTGTTGGTGGGTCCTGAGAACAGGAGTTGAGAACCACTGGTCTAGATAATAACTTTAATGGTCCATTGTAACACTCTAGGGCAGTGGTTCTCAACTCCAGTCCTCAGGACCCACCAACAGGCCAGAGTTTAAGTATTACCTTGGGGAGATGCAGACTAGAATACTGCAATCACTGAGCAGTAAATGATATCACCTGTGATGCATTTCAGTTATCCTGCAAACCTGGCCTGTTAATGGGTCCCGAGGACCGGAGTTGAGAACCACTGCTCTAGGGGATCACTAATTTTCCATGGCATAAGCAATGGTCCACCAGCAATTAACCAGAGAATGGCTGCACGCCTGCTACATATTTATTTCCTTATCAATTAACTACCAAAAACATTTTTTGTCTTTTAAGAAGTGTGGGAAAGATTCAGAACTTCTATCTACCTCCATTAAAAATGTAACAGATGTTCTAATTCCTACAGGTATGCACACACTGTGTGCACCACTTACACAGCACTCCTCACAGTGTAGTTAATGTTCATAGAACCATGATAAGATAATTCCAATGGGGGGTGGAATGGATCAGTGGAAGATCCAAAAAACACTCCACCCACATGGTATGAAAAATAACACAAGCAGGGGGATGGAGTTAGTAGAATCAAAAATACACCATTAATTGAATTTACAGATTTAAAACTTTTATCCAGCCAGGGACGGGTTAAGGATGAAGCAGTAAACAGCAAACATCAATACAGGCAACAACGTGGTGTGCAGACTTAGGCCTCGTACACACGATCCAAAATCGTATGTTGGCTGTTGTGTCTCTCGCATACTGACCTGCACTAAGCGATCGTACAACCAAGCCTAACGTGGTGACGTGCTATGAGCGTATAAAGAGGAAGTTCAGGTGAATGTGATTTGTGAATTAGGAATGTAGGTTTACACGAACGGACACTTCTGGGTGTTCCTGACTTCTGAGCATGCGTGTTTTGAACGTACAACTTGTTAGTCCAACTTCTCTGTACACACAGTACAATGGTTGTATGACCGCTGGCTGTAAAACAAAAGTTTTCTAGTCTGCTCATCCAACTTCTGTTGTACGACCTTCGCACGTCGGCTGTTCTAATCGTGCGTACTAATCTGTTGTACGACCGTTTTCATATGACCGTCGCACCATGTGTACAAGGCTTTAGAGTAAGCCAGAAATTCGGGCAGACACGAGGCACCTACAGCCGCAAATAGGGACGGCCAGCTGTCAAACCCGAAGGGGGAAGTCAGATGTGGACGGGATGCAATGCGTTTCATGGCCCTGCCCCCTTTGTCAAGCTTTGCAAAAGGGGGTGGGGCCCCCGAAACACATTGTGACCCACCCATATCCAATATCACCCTTTAGTTTTAGCAGCTGGCTGTCCCTTCTTGTGGTTGTAGATGCTGGTCTGCCTGCCTTTCTGGTTTATGCCAGCGCTGAATACCACATCACTGCTGTATGATAGACCACTGGCTGCATTGATGTATGCTGTTTGCTGCTTCATTTTTCATGACCCATCCCAAGCTGGATAAGAGTTTTTAATCTGTAATTGTGCTTCATTCAATAAAGTGTGTATTTTTGATTCTACCAACTCCAGCCGCTTGCTTGTGTTATTTTTTAGATATTCTAATTGCTCCCCACTCTACTAGAGACATCCTAATGCCTCCTGTCCATGTGGCATCCTTTGTATGAAATGTAAAAAAAAAAAAAAAAATGTGTTTGG
Organism: Glandirana rugosa; assembly: GCA_018402905.1. Classification (NCBI taxonomy): domain Eukaryota; kingdom Metazoa; phylum Chordata; class Amphibia; order Anura; family Ranidae; genus Glandirana; species Glandirana rugosa. Next base: position 2,422,156 of record BLSH010009475.1, on the reverse strand, counting down.
CTTGGTCTTTATGATGTATATCAGTGCTTAAGAAACTTTGGACCACTACGAAATAGACATGCATAATTATCTAAATACACTGGGTGCTGACACCAGGGTTGTGTATCTCCATTGTGCAACACTTAGTATACAGTAGGTGCTTCTAACTTGGACCTGAAAAAGATGTGCATGCAATACATCACTTGATCACACCCTTTGTGAGTTTGCGTGACAGTTGCTTTAACAAGATTATCATTGCGTGTTATAGATAAGGCAAGTGAGATGGGTGGGGTAGAATGGACATGTTGATGTAAATGTAAAATGGATTAAATTACAGTTAGCAGGCCATCTGTTGTGGATATCTCTAGGTGAGGTAATGTGCTACAATGGAGTTGTGTTACCTGTTACATCAACGTATTTCTCAGCATGAGTTTGTTAGATTTCATTTACCTCTTATTATACTAGTCTATACTCTACCAGATTAGAGAAATGTAGGGCATTCCCTGCAAATAAACTATACCCCTTATAAACTGGTAATCCTTCTTGTTATCGTTCTCCTCTCAAGAATGTAAAAAATTAAGTATGTGATATTCAAGTTGCCTTGCCAGTCCATAGCTGCAAACTATACTCTTACTACATGGAAATGATGCAAGTAAATAGAATAAAATACATTCTTAGAAATAATTCTGATGCACCTAGTTTACGTTATTTTATATGAATTGATTGAATACTTGGTATTTCTGCTTTTGTGCAACTAAAGAAAAAAAAAACAATGATAGTATAATATTCATATACTGATCAAAACCAGTAACAGAGCGGTTTGTCCTGTGTGAGTTTTAAGTATTTCCAAAGCCTATCTCCACCCAATTTTTTTCTTTTAGTTTTTGATAGGGATGAAGGATTAGATCCCCAATCAGGATAAAAGTTGAGTTTCTTAATGCTGTGTGCACCCCTGTTGGGATAGGAAGTGAAGGAAAAGTTACATAGTCAGTGAGGCTGGAAAAAGACACAAGTCCATCAAGTCCAACCATGTGTGTGTTTTTTATGTCAGTATTACGTTGTATATCCCCCAGTGTTGTGGTCCCTTAGGTGTGCATCTAATAGTTTTTTAAAATTATCTATACTACCAGCAGAAACCACTGTTTTTGGAAGAGAATTCCACATTCGCACTGCTCTTACCGTAAAGAAACCCCCACGCATCTTAAGGTTAAACCGCCTTTCTTTCATTCTCAGTGAATGGCCGCGTGTCTTTGTGTTTTCCCTTGTGCTGAATAGTTTTGCCCCTATAGCGGGGTCACCAGTACAGTATTTGTACATTGAAATCATATCCCCTCACAAGCGTCTTTTCTCCAGAGAGAACAAGTTCAGTGCTTGTAATCTTTTCTCATAACTTAGGTCCTCTAATCCCTTAACTAGCTTTGTTGCTCTTCTCTGAACCCTTTCCAATACCAGGACATCCTTCCTGAGGACTGGTGCCCAGAACTGGACGGCATACTTCAGGTGCAGCCTCACCAGGGACTTGTATAGTGGGAGAATTCTTGCTTTATCCCTGGAGTTAATCCCTTTCTTGATGCATGCCAACACTTTGTTAGCTTTGCTTGCAGCAGCTTGGCATTGCATGCCACTGCTGAGCCTGTTCTCCACTAGGACCCCTAGGTCTTTTTCCATCCTTGATTCCCCCAGGGGCATCATCCCCCTTAAACGGCCAGCAATAAAACCTGAAGTAGGTACTGACCCCTTTGTGCTCTATTGTAGAAGTGTTTAAATTGCTGTGTTTTCATTTCCTGCACTTGTCCAACAGACAGAGGAAATCTCCTTTGTTAGGACTTAGAGAGCAATAAAAAGCTCAACAGAAATCCTAAGGCCTCATGTACACAGGATGTTTAAAAAATATAATAAAAACACTAGTAGCGTTTTTGAGCATTTTTACATTAGCGTTTTTGAGCGTTCGCGTCTTTTTTTGTGTTTTTTTTTAATGGATCAAAAACATCCAAAACAACTTCTGAGCCACATTTTTGAGCAGTTTTGGAAGTTTTTGAGCATTTGTCAGCGTTTCAGCGTTTTTCAACATTTGAGCATTTTTACAGCTGAAAAACTCCTCTCAGAACCCACTAGCCTTGGGGTTTTTTTACAGCTCAAAAATGCCCCTGCCCAAAACAATTGATAGCAGCCTATGTGTGCATGGACACATAGGATAAGCCAAAAAAAAGCTGCTGTAAAAATGTCCAAAATGTCCAAAAACATCCTGGGTGCATGAGGCCTAATTTTTTTTCACTCAAGAAAAATATAAAAAACGTTTGCTGCAAATGGGCTTTAACCATTCAAATTTGTGGTTGTGCATTTTCACAGTTCTGCTACTGGCCTATTGATTTGTCATTAATAAATAAAGTGATATGTTTCTAGCCGAATGTGCAGGGCTTTCCTTTGGTACAATTATTTTCAAGAATTATTTTATTTTGTGTGTGTTTTAGGGATGAAAGATGTAGAAATAATGTTCTCTCCCCAATTTTGATTAATATTCTTTTCAAAACGACGCACATTTTATTTTGTGATTTGTCACTTGCAAGGGAAGGCAACAGGTTTCCTTTAATGCCCTCCAGTCAAGCAGCATATAGTCGCTGTTCGCTCGCTTGCTTACAATTCCATTCTGCTGCTGAGATTGAAGAAAATAGTTTTCCAAATATAGTGCAGCATGTTGGGGGGGTTCTCAACACTGTATTAACTTCTACTAGAATGACTCAAATCTTAACCAACCAAGGCTGCCTTTCTTTGTGTTTGGTGACTGAGCAAAGCGACAGGGGAATCAAGGAAATTGAGTAGGTACTGCTGGGAAAGGGGCATTAAAGTGAACTTGCTGCCTTGTTCTGCATGGGCAAAGCACAGATTTACATTAAAGCATTTGTTAAACCCCCCAAAAAATGCTGCTCCTTTATCTTTAATGTGCAATTAGCAGAATGGTGCTTTTGCTTTTTATATGATCCCTCTGTATCCCCTAAAATACCTGTGTGAAAATGCCAGGTCATGACTTCCCCCCTGAGTGCTGACTCCCCTATCATATTAGCTGATCCTGAGAGCCCCGTGGTCTGTGCAGTCGTCACTAGCAACTCTCATATTCTCCTCTGTCTGTCTTCCACTCCCCCCTCTACCCCTCCCTCTCCTTGTCAGTACGTAGAGTCTCTTCTCTGCTCTCATAATTAACTTTAAAGCCCCTATCCCCTGTGTAATAGAACAAGAAGTCCCCCTGTGTCCGTGTTATACCATAAATATTCTTATCTATATAGATAACACACCGGCTTCCTACACACAGCTCTCTCTCTCTCCTCTCTAGCTGAGGTCAGGAACGGTGCTTGGCCCCCCCTCAAAAACTCTTTGCTAAGCAGGAGGAGAGAGAAAAACAACAACTGATCCTAGGAAGCAAGTGTGTTATCTATACAGATAAGTATTTGTTTATGTTACCACAGGGACAGGGGAACTTATTGTGGTAATACAGAAGGAATGGTAGCATTTTATGCAAGTGGCTTAACAACCACTTTAAGTATCAATGTATATATCTGAGTTTTTAGAGCATTGACATAAATATGGAAATCCTATAACAATTTCTTTCTAAATAGAATGTGAGAACACGTGTTGCACTTTTAGTTGCAATTTTCTACTGAAAGTAAATCTATGAGTATAGAAATACTTGCAGCTCAACTTTAGGTAACTAAAAAATGATCTCTTGCAGTGGGGCTGATCCAGCACTACATGGGTTAATAGCGTGTTTTGTGTAGAGGAGAGAAGAAACAGGTTTACTTACCTGATCCTTTGCTCCGCCAGCAGTCTGCGCTCCCTCTTGATCTGCCGATGGACTTTCCCTCAGCATCCTTATGTCCAGTGCAGGGCTATGGACCCTACTCTAGCCTTGGTGATGTCAGGATCCTAGACTGGTGAAGCATGGGGGTGCAGATGCTGTGAGGACCAGTCTAGCTGTGGGGAGGAGCAGAGGATTGGGTAAGTAAATCTGCTTTTAATATTCTGGTAGACATGCATAAGCAATTAACCCTTGCAGTGTGGGCACAGTCCCACTGCAAGGAATATTTTTTTTATTTTCCCCAGAGTTGGCCTTTAAATGGTAGGCTGGTATTGCTGTCTTATTTATAAAAGGTACAGACTCTGGGACTATCATTCTGTTTCTGACTTTGCAACCTGGTGACCCACTGACCCGGGATTAGCATTTAGGAAACTGATACATGTTTGTTCCAGACTTGTTAGTGCAGACTTAGACCCCCATACACACTATTGGATTTTCTACAGATTTTTGTCTTCAGATTTACCAAAACCATGTAGTGCAAGGGCCTGCCCAATTGCATACAAATTGAAGCTCTTAAGGTTTGACCTCATATTATATGGTTTTGGTAAATCTGAAGACAAAAATCTGCAGAAAATCTAATAGTGTGGAGGCCCCAGAGTTTCAATTCAATTTATAATCTTTGCTATTTATATATAATAAAAAGACACTGTTAATTTAATGTATACGTTCTGTGAAAAAATATGGCATTTATTACAACAAAGGCCTTAAATGAATCTGTTACATATCATTATATAGGTTGAAAAAAGACACGTCTTTCTAGTTCAACAACAAAAAAAAAATAGCAAATAGAAAAAAAAATGATGTTAATAAAATGTATAAAAATAAATTTGGACATTTGTCTTTTTCAGGAATTATGAAGAGATACACCTTCTTCCAAGACTTTCTGCTGTCCCTATATCTTCTGGTTCCTTTCTTCTCAGTTGGTAAGTGATGGAAAATGTTAATTAAAGTGTATTTTATAATAATACTCTAAAATGAAAAGTTCTTGTAGTCTTGTTACTTATGCTGTTCATTTATTTCCCTGAAAGAATGTTCCAGAAATTGATTGCATTAAACATTTCAATTTGGGAACAAAAGTTTTCCTTGAAAAATAATGACCTATAATGATAGAAAATGGAATTCAGCCAAATCAACCTTTCCTTGTTCTGTCAATTGCTAATTTTCAAGATCATTTGAAGCCATCAATTCTATGGTCAAGCCTTCATTTTTTATGGCTAGCATTACCTTTCCAGGAATGGTTATTGCTTAATGCAGGTTATTTCTAAAGGTGACCGATGAAGGACAAAAAAGAGGGGGAGAAGGATCCCTAACTATTTTCCCACTCAATATATATCCCAATCACATTATTTATATTGTATGGAAGATACAATCCCATCCCAAAGCATGTATGTATAATATGCCAATCCATCACTGTGGATGTCCAAATCCAATCCAGATTGGGTAACTTACAATTTTTTTTACTTGTGTATTGAAACCTGAAAAAGACTGTTTCTTTGGCAATTCAAGCCATACAAACACCTAACGGAAATTCTAAGCTTTTTAGATGTCATGGTGTCATGGCTGATTCTAAGAATTTCTGGACAGTTTCACAGTGGTGCTGTCCCCACACATACTCTAGCTACCCCTCAGTAACATACAATGAAGGAGGGTGGTTTCAAGATGTTTAACTCTTTGTTAGGAGTGCCTATGTTCAAACCTAGTTACAACTGGTGAAGAACTGCAAACACAGTACAGGCAGAGTTAATTAAGTTAAACATTGTTCCCCAGACCCCTCCTAAACACCACAAAGCAGGGAAAACATGTAAGGATTTTTAAGCAAGTAAAAATCACTTAAAGCCGATCTTCACCATGCCCCCATTTTTTAAGCCATTTACCGGATTGCAGGTTCTGCAAAATTCAGATATTCACCCACCCAGTGGTTCCAGCGATGTCCTGCTGAAATCCTCTTCTCTTCTGCTACTGCTTGGATCCCCTGGCACCATGTTTTGTGTGATGTAATCGGGAGGTTGCCGACTCTCCCAGACCCTCCCCCTCATGTGCTGCTAGGCCCACCCCTTTTTTAAATGAAAGACTATGCCTCCTGGGATATGTGACGTGCAAAGGCGAGTGACGTGCATGGGGGCGGGACCGAATGCTTTTCATTTAAAAAATAAAAACAGTAAATAAACAAACAAAGCAACGTATTTGTAGCAGAGTGGAGGGGGGAAGGTTTTTTTGAGGGTGAGAATTCACTTTTAAAAAGGGTACCTAGCAAGTACTGCTATGTTAAAGGAGAAGTCCAGCCAAAGCTTGTTTGGTGGTACTTCTCTTATGGATCACAGGAGTGCAATCCGTTTGGCACTTCTGTGACCTGTTTTCAGCAGAGAGCGGACTGATGTCCGCTCTCTGCTGAAGTCACCAATGTCAGTCTAGGTACCGCATTATTCCAAACACGGAGTCTGGAACCACCAGGTGCCTGGACTGACTCTGCCCCTCCACAGTCCAGAGCTCCAATGAGCGAGGAGGGAGAAGAGCAGAGAGCTGTGACTGACAGTCCACTGCTCTCTGCTCATGGATCTCTGAAAATCTAGTGATTGGCGGTGTTCGATCGCTCCGTTCTCAGTGCAGAGGTGACGGGGACAGGTGCTTCATCCACCTAGGTAAGTATAATTGGGGGGAAATAAAAAGTATCTTTTACTTCTATTTTAATGGGACCATGTAACAAATGCAAAGTAAGTGTTTTCCCAATAAGGCTGCTAAAGTGGAAATACACTTTAAAGACTTGTTTAGACCTTTACAGTCTGATGTGATGTGTTTGAAAGGAATACCAACCAATGGGCAACAGACCAAAAAATGTAAGTACACTTTTTTCTCAATGCAGCACACCACAACTTAACATGTGCGTTACCATGTGTTGTGGTGTGTTGCATGGCAGATGTGTCAGGAATGTCCTGCATAAATGTGTTGCAGTGCCATTAAAAATTATTGCCAATACACTAATGCATGCATGGTGCTCTACTATGCATTGTCTGATTTGTGTTTAGTCGCACATACCGTATGTTGCTTATTATACAAATTGCAGTGCTAAAAGTGAGACTTCTTCATTTCATATTTAAAGGGTATTCACTATCACCCTTACTAAATAAAACTTACCAGATGCATGGACCCCATAGATGCAGAAGTCGATATGCATGGTAAATATACATTTTACAATATTGCAGAATCGGGAGTGCGACAACCACAGATAGGAAATCCTTGAGGACAACCTTATATGAATGGCAGCTCACCGGATAGAAGGACCCCCAGATCTAAATCCACTTCTTTGGATAATCTGCCAAGGTTTTTATTATGACCAGAAACTATCCACTCCAGATATCCTTAAATACAGTAGCTCACAAAAGTGAGTACACCCCTCACATTTTTGTAAATATTTTATTCTATCTTTTTATGTGACAACACTGAAGAAATGACACTTTGCTACAATGTAAAATAGTGAGTGTACAGCTTGTAAAACAGTGTAAATCTGCTGTCCCTTCAAAATAACTAAGTGAAAATGTCTAAATTGGGCCCAATTAGTCATTTTCCCTCACGGTGTCATGTGATTCGTCAGTGTTACAAGGTCTCAGATGTGAATGGGGAACAGGTGTATTAAAATTGGTGTTATCGCTCCCATGCTCTCATACTGGTCACTGGAAGTTCAGCATGGCACCTCATGGCAAAGAACTCTCTCAGGATCTAAAAAAAGAATTGTTGCTCTATATAAAGATGGCCTAAGCCAAGACCATACAGCAGTTTAACAGGACAGGTCCCACTCAGAACAGGCCTCACCATGGTCGACCAAAGAAGTTGAGTGCATGTGCTCAGCATCATATCCAGAGGTTGTCTTTGGGAAATAGATGTATGAGTGCTGCCATCATTGCTGCAAAGGTTGAAGGGTTGGGGGGGGGGGGTCAGCCTGTCAGTGCTCAGACCATACGCCGCACACTGCATCAAATTGGTCTACATGGCTGTCGTCCCAGAAGGAAGCCTCTTCTAAAGATGATGCACAAGAAAGCACATAAACAGTTTGCTGAAGACAAGCAGATTTAAGCCCTGTACACACGGGTGCAATGGTTGTACAACCGAACGTCCAACTTTGGACCAAGTTGGATGTTGGCTGTTGTGTCTTGTGTACTGACATGAACTAAGCGATTGTACAACCAATCCTAACGTGGTGATGTGCTACGAGCGTATAACGAGAAAGTTCAGGTGCATGTGATTTGTGAATTAGGAACGTAGGTTTCCCAGAATGGACACTTCTGGGCGTTCCTGACTTCTGAGCATGCCTGTTTCGCACGTACAACTTTATTGGACCAACTTCTCTGTACACACGGTACAACAGTTGTACAACCTCTTGTTGTACAACCAAAGTTTTCTAGTCTGCTCATCCAACTTCTGTTGTACAGCCTTTGTACGACGGCTGTTGTAATTGCGCGTACTAATGGTCAGATGATCGTACAACAAGCTGGTTGTATGACCGCTGTTGTACAACCGGTGTACCGTGTGTACTGGGCTTAAGGACATGGATTACTGGAACCATGTCCTGTGGTCTGATGAGACCAAGATAAACTTATTTGATTCAAATGGTGTCAAGTATGTGTGATGGCAACCAGGTGAGGAGTACAAAGACAAGTGTGTCTTCCCTACAGTCAAGCATGGTGGTGGGAGTGTCATGGTCTGGGACTGCATGAGTGCTGCCAGCACTGGAGAGCTACAGTTCATTGAGGGAACCATGAATTTCAACATGTACTGTGGCATACTGAAGCAGAGCATGCTTCCCTCTCTTTGGAGACTGGGCTGCAGGGCAGTATTCCAACATGATAACGACCCCAAACACACCTCCAAGATAACCACTACTTTGCTAAAGAAACTGAGGGTAAAGGTGATGGACTGGCCAATGGCATGTCTCCAGACCTAAACCCTATGGAGCATCTGTGGGGAATGGGAGTCAAAGAAATCGTTTCATCACCAATAGAACCTCCACACAAACCCCAGCAATAGTACAACCTTA
>BLSH010009475.1:2367698-2391161 GCA_018402905.1 Glandirana rugosa | reverse complement strand
CATTCCCTGTCTAATAACAAGTTTTTAGTAGATCTCCCTTTAGAACTAGGAGATGATTTTTGAACAATAATCTGTCCCTTACAACAACAGCTGGAACCTGGCCCTATAGGAGTAGGCGATGATTTTTGAACAATAATCTGTCCCTTACAACAACAGCTAGAACCTGGCCCTATAGGAGTAGGCGAGGATTTTTGAACAATAATCTGTCCCTTACAGCAACAGCTGGAACCTCGCCCTATAGGAGTAGGCGAGGATTTTTGAACAATAATCTGTCCCTCTAAGCAACAGCTGGAACCTGGCCCTATAGGAGTAAGCAATGATTTTTGAACAATAATCTGTCCCTTACAGCAATAGCTGGAACCTGACCCTATAGAACGAGGAGGTGATTTTAGAATAATCTAATCTGTCCCTCTAAGCAGAAGCCTCTACCTAGTCCAGTAAGATCGTTCTGTAATGCAGGGTGAGATCTGCAATCTGTCACTCAAAGCAGCAGTATGAGAAGGCATGGCTGTGATGGCTTCTAAGGGCAAACCAGTGAAACACTTGTTGATTGGCTACCCTGCAGCTTTTCAACATGTGTTATTCAACTACCAGAACCCAGAACCCGAACCAGAACGTTTTTTGAAATGTCCGGGTTTTGGTCCGGGTTCCGGACACCCCAAAGTTCGGTACAGACCCGAACTTTACAGTTCGGGTTCGCTCAACACTACTCATGACCTGTTACAATGTGAATCAATAATATAATTTTTCAAATAAAATCAAGTAATAGTAACATGTTCATGCAATCAGGTATACTGGTGTCAATGGCCTGTTATTAATTAAAGGAAGTCCCCTATCACTTACTAAGTACTTTGTAAGTGTGGAAAGTTACTAGACGAAGGACAACAGCCAATCTGATCTGATGCATGTGAGGCAGCAAGCAAACACACAGCCAAGAACATGCCAACTGTTCCACATAAGCTCTTGAGATAGCTATAGATTCATGAACAAGGTGTAGAACTCAAAGTTAATAGCAAGTAGTTTATTCTAAAAAAGACATAACACCTTGAATAAAAAACAATCATTGGAAGATTTTGAAACTGGATCCAAAACTCAAGGAGTTCATATCTGACGCTCCATATATCACCTTTAGAAAGGCTAAAACCTTAAAAAACATCCTGGCTCCAAGTGAGATGAAATCGACAGGTGACATCAGATCTGGAAACACAGGCTCTTTCGACAGTAGAACAGGGATTTTCCAGTGCCGGAAACGTGCGTGTCTAACATGTCAGTTCATCACTCATGGGAAGACCAGTGTCTGCGACTGTAAAGGTCACGAGTTCCAGATTAGACAATTTATCACCTGCTCCTCAGATTTTGATATTTACATTCTCAAATGCCCCTGCAACTTACTCTATGTTGGTCGAACCATTCGCCCTCTCCGTAAGAGAATAGGGGAATATAGGAGATCAATACACAAAGGCGACAACCAACAGAGTGTACCGCGCCATTTCCTTACCCACCATAATCATGACATCAGATGCCTGGAGGTTATGGTGATCGAAAAAATTGCAGACAGATCCCTAACATTCAATGACAAATTTGCACTATTGTGCAAGAAGTAAGCTTTTTGGATTTTCAAATTGAACACGCTTGCGCCCCATGGGTTGAATGAGGAGATTGAAACCAATCATCTCATCTAACTACTCAAGAAACATTCAAGAATTTGGCACTCAGGCTCCCCTAATAACCAACATCAAAAACTCTGTTTTTTTTTTTTTTGCCTCAATACCACAATCCCTATTAATGCTTGTTTTTACGATTCTGTATGGAACTGCTCTACTATTGGAGCAAAGATCTCACTCCACCAACATCTCCCACACTTCTGGACCAAGAGCAGTTAGACAGGATCCTTCTCATACTCCAATGAGTCCCAATTACAGTCATTTACAGCATCTTTCTTTGTAGCAGGATGTTAGTCCTCCGCTTATAATTTAGCACCATACAGGGTAAAGATTCATGCCCATATCAATTCCATTTCCACACACTCCTTAATTAATTATTTTTATTTTGAATTACATCAAACAAGCAGCCAGACAGCATTTATGTTTATTTGTACTTTTATTTTAACACTGTAGTCACTGAATTGCAGGACGTCTATGCTCAAGTTGACATTTTATTTTTTATTTTTTATTCTCATTACAAAGGGTTAAGACCCATGTCCAATTTAACTTCAACTCCCTATATAAACTCTCAGCTCCTTCCTGTCACATGACTTGACAAAGTGCGAATACACGAAACATGTCGTCATTGTGACAGGAGCTTTGATTTTCTCCCCCCTGTGACTTCCCCAGGCGCAGACAGGTCGGGCGGACCACTTCACAGCCAACCCCAGCCTCTTCACAGCCAATCCAAGCTTTTTCTACAGAGGAGTTTCCCATCAGCAGGCGTGCACCTCACTCCACGAGACCAGCCGGCTCCAGCCGCACCAGCCGCACAGCCACACCAGCCGCTCAGCCACACAGCCGCACGGGTGCCCACCGCTCAGCCAGGAATGAACGGATCACCACACCATCCCACGGCATACCAGCGCCCTCCATCCACAGGTCAGCAGTCCATATCCTCCCCCAGGAGGGATGAGGTGGACATCCTCGGCCTCCTTCCTCGCTCTCTCAGCCTACCCAGCAGCGATGTTCCTCGGCCAGCTATTACCATGTACCAACGGGTAAGACTCCCTGCTTTCTGGCTGTAACCTCACAGCTGTGTCATTCCAGCAAGGTGCTTCCTAACAGTTTCCTTGATTCGTGGTCACCACACACACATGTAAGTCCATTTCCCAGCTTTCCAATTTGGGCCATTCATGTGCAGACCCCACAAGTCCCTCATCACAATTGTTTCCCAATTTTTTTGCATTCAACACAATCAAGCGTTCAGCTGCGATTTTATAGTGATCAATTTACATGGACTATATATTTTTTTAAAAATATTTTTTATATTCTATATCTTATATATGCTCATGCCTATGGTTTTTATTCAAGGTGTTATGTCTTTTTTAGAATAAACTACTTGCTATTAACTTTGAGTTCTACACCTTGTTCATGAATCTATAGCAGTCTCAAGCGCTTATGTGCAACAGTTGGCACTTTCTTCACACTTCCCCAGGAGTCATCACAGAGCAGCTGAGACAGCCATTCATTATTACGTACATACTCCATTCCCTATCCATATTGGGCAAGGGCCTTGTGCATAGTTGCGCCGGATTACAAACATCATCACAGCCAAGAACATACAGCCCTGGCCAAAAATTTTGATAATGACACAAATATTAATTATCACAAAGTCTGCTGCCTCAGTTTTTATGATAGCAATTTGCATATATTCCAGAATGTTATGAAGAATGATCAGCTGAATTTGATTTGCAACTAATTGCAAAGTCCCCCTTTGCCGTGAAAATTAACTTAATCCAAAAAAAAAAACATTTTCACTGCATTTCAGCCCTGCCACAAAAGGACCATTCTCTTGTTAACACAGGTGTCATAATGTTGAAGAGGACAAGGCTGGAAATCACTTTGTAATGCTGATTGAGTTAGAATAACAGATTGGAACCTTTAAAAGGAGGGTGGTGCTTGAAATCATTGTTCTTCCTTTGTTAACCATGGTTACCTGCAAGGAAACACTTGCAGTCATCATTGCTTTGCACAAAAACGGATTCACAGGGAAGGATATTGCTGCTACTAAGATTCCACCTACAGTAAATCAACCATTTATCAGATCATCAAGAACTTCAAGGAGAGAGCTTTCATTATTGTGAAGAAGGCTTCAGGGTGCCCAAGGAAGTCCAGCAAGTGCCAGGACCTCCTACAGTTGATTCAGCTGTGTGATCGGGTCCCCACCTGTGCAGAGCTTGCTCAGGAATGGCAGCAGGCAGGTGTGAGTGCATCTACACGCACAGTGAGGCAAAGACTTTTGGAGGATGGCCTGGTGTCAAGGGTAGCAAAGAAGCCACTTCTCTCCAGGAAAAACATCAGGGACAGACTGATATTCTGCAAAGGTACAGGGATTGGACTGATGAGGACTGGGGTAAAGTCATTTTCTCTGATAAATCCCCTTTCCGATTGTTTGGGGCATTAGGAAAAAACGTTGTCTGGAGAAGAAAACGTGAGCGTTACTATCAGTCCTGCGTCATGCCAACAGTAAAGCATCCCGAGACCATTCATGTGTGGGGTTGCTTCTCAGCCAAGGGAGTGGGCTCACACACAATTTTGCCTAAGAACACAGCCATGAATAAATAATGGTACAAAAACATCCTCTGAGAGCAACTTCTCCCAACCATCCATTGGTGACGAACAATTCCTTTTCCAGTATGATGGAAAAGGTAAAGGTGATAACTAAATGCCTTGGAGCAAAACATCAAATTTTTGGGTCCATGGCCAGGAAACTCCCCAGACCTTAATACCAATGAGAACTTGTAGTCAATCATCTAGATTTGGGTGACCGAATTCTGACAAACTCCAAGCATTGGTTATGCAAGAACGGGCTGCCATCAGTCAGGATATGGCCCAGAAGTTGATTGTCCGCATGCCAGGGTCAACACTGCAAATCTTGACTCTGTATAAACTGAATGTAGAAAAAGCCCTTGACACTGGTGAAATTATTATAATTATACTTCTGTATACCACAGTAACATCTGACAAAAAGATCTAAAAACAATGATGCGGCAGACTTTGAACAAATTAATATTTGTGTAATTCTCAAAACTTTTTGCCAGGGCTGTATAAGCTACTGTGCAGGCATATGGAATTATATGATTTTGTCATAACAAAAATCAAGTGCTGACCCTGGATAATACCTAAACAAAGATGGTGCTGGCTTTCTAAAGTAATAGAAAGACGAAGACTAGAGTTGAGCGAACCTGAACTGTAAACTTTGGGTCCGTACCGAACTCTGGGGTGTCTGTGTACCGAACCCGAATGTTTGAGAAAATGTTCGGGTTCAGGTTCTGGGCTCTGGTATCTCATCCTGCATTACAGAACGATCTGATTACAGAACGATCTCTCATCCTACATTACAGAACGATCTGATTACAGAACAATCTCTCATCCTGCATTACAGAACGATCTGATTACAGAACGATCTGATACTGGACTAGTAGAGATTACTACTGCTTTGAGGGACAGATTGCAGATCTAATGACATCTTCCATTTTTCTTCCTTTTGCAGCCCTTTAGCACTTTCCAGGACTTTTTTACAGTCATTTTTGTGCCAAAAAGTTTGGGTCCCCATTGACTTCAATGGGGTTCGGTGTCCGTGCGATCGTTCGGGTTCGGGGTAAAGTTCGGATAACGTTCGGTACCGAACCCGAACGTTTCCGCGAAGTTCGGCCGAACCCGAACATCCAGGTGTTCGCTCAACTCTAATGAAGACATTTTCAGGGGCCAATACAGTGCTCCTTTCAGAGGTAATATGTTGTTTACTTATTTACAATTTGGCATGCATGCACATAGCCTGAAAATAATACATATATGGGCCCCCAAAAAAATGTTTAAGGTTATTGTACAAAGAAAGAGTCAGCTGTCTTATATAAAGGATGTGTTCGTAGATAGTTGGGTTTAGTTTGGCCAGTGAAAATCTCAGTGGAAAATGGCTCATCTTAACATGCGCTATGGCATTGCTTCCACAACCTACATCATAAAAGTCATGGTTCTCATATCTTACTGTGAGGCTGGCCATACATGAGTCATCTCCTTTTCCTTCAATCGGCCAACATTTGATTTGAATGGAGGAATCCCTCCCGCCGTGGGATTGTATTCTGACAGCCGAGAGCCTTCATCACTGTCAGAATACAATGAGAATTGTCGCTGGCTATGGCAGGCAGTACTAATCATTTGGGAAACACCCAACAGGCTGGTTGTACACAAGTTGATCAATAGATCATCTTGTACAACCAGACTGTCTATACATAGATCAAAATTCGGCCAGCCCCTGCTTGATTCAGCTGGGTTAATGAGCAACAAATTGTATTTACTGTATGTCTCTATAATATATTTTTACCTGTGCAATAAACTATGAGCTCTGGGTGCAACTAGAGGTTAAATTAACTATTAACAGTGTTTTCAGACTTATATGGTAAAATGAGCATTATACCCTTTTGATTTTTGGCTGTGAATGAAGGTGTTCATATGTAAATGGTCACGTACCTGGTGGAGATCGATCTGTAGAGGGGGCTTCTCTTGCACCTCTTGTCCAACACCCCTGGTAGTGATGAGAGGAGGTGTAAAGACACAGAGTGGCATGAGGGCCGGATATAATGGGCAGCACAAGCTGAGGTTTGCAGGAAACAGGTGACTGTGGATTACCAGGCAGCAACCAGGAATTGGAACACGGTGAAGCTTGATCAGCAGGCAGGAGCGTAGCCGGGAAACAAGCAAAAAAATCATCAACAGCCAGGCAGCAAAGGTACAGGGACAAAAGACAGAAGCAGAGTCAGAATACAGATCAGAGTCATTATACAGCTGGGCAGCAGGGCACAGAAGCACAAGACAGGAGCAGAGTCAGAGTACAAGCCGCGGTTGTAACAGGTGGGCGGGATTCCAGCGATTGGTCAAGGGCAAGCCAGGTCTAGAACGGGTAGGAAGATATAGCAGGTCAAGACACAAGTAAACAAGAACAAGCTGAAGATCACTCAGCAATCTGTTCATGCCATAGTTCAGCTTAAATAGGCCGTTTGGCGTCAGTGCGTGCATGTGTGCGCATGTTAACACGCATGCGCATATGTACATTTCTTGTGCACACGCTAATACATTTGAGCATATCTTCTGTGAAAAATATGGGAATATCCCAATCAATTATTACTTGGTTGCTGTAGATTTATATTTCATAAATCAATTTCCAATACAGCACCGACCTGCAGTATCACACAGGAGGGGACATATGACATAGTTATCGATCAAGTGATACACATTGCGGCTGATTTACTAAAGGATTTGAGAATGTTCACACAATTAAATGTGTGATGATTCACTTCGGTTATCCAGTCATGTGAAAAGAAAATTCCTTTTAAACTTATTTCATGATTGGCTACTATGGGCTATTTACACCATTGAATAGTTGATCTGAATCTTCACACATTTTATTGTGTAAACATTCTCAAATCCCTTCATAAATCAGTCTCACTGAACCACTTGATCAAAAGAATAGCCTAAAGACATGACCTGTGTTGGATACCAGAGGAATGGAACTGAGAAAAGCTGCCGTAGATTATAAAATAGCTCATGTACTTAAAGAGCAAGTATCACTACAAATGTTAAATCCCTATAGAATCCCCCAGGGTATCTAGTGCCATTCTGAGTGGTGACATTGTGTACTAAAAATACATCTATTATCATAATTGTACAGCACAGGACACAGGGTTTGAATTCATAGACCATAGGCTATGTACAGATATCTGCAGGTGATTGGATAAGGCAAAACAACTTGTTAGGGCTGCCCACAAAGAGCATAATATAGCCCCAGCCATTCCATGAGATCGCTTTTTTTTTTTTTTGGTACTGTCCTCAGGTGATGGACCTTTTCTCCACTGAAGAAGTTTTTCTTCATTTTAAACCATTCAGTGCTTTCTCTGACACTTCTATCAAGATGTGACTGCCCTGAGCTATTCAACAGTTTCCAGGGTGGTTACCCTTGTGGTATACCTTGGAGACTGTATCTGAACCCCACTATATGATTCTGACCTGTAATGATTGCTTCAGGAACTGGATCTTGTGTTCACCTTGGCACAAAGTGCAACATGTGTTGCCAGGCGCATAGGGTCCTATACAGGCCTAGAGCCATGGTCTGGGGCATGCTGGGTCGATGATGTCAAGGGGGCAGGGTCACCCAGCAGCGTTGTTCATGATTGACTTTGAGTGGATTTACTTCAGGGGACATTTTTTCTTCAACAAAATACTTGTCAAAAACTGTCTGTGTTTTTATTTTTTACACTTTTTTGGTTAATGAGTAGGGGGTACAATGTACCCCCTACTCATTAACATAGGGGGCGTGGGATCCAGTGGGAACCCTTGTTAAAGGGGGCTTCTAGATTCTGATAAGCCCCCTGCCTGCAGACCCCCCACAACCACCGCCCCAGGGTTGTGAGGAAGAGGCCCTTTTCCCCATCAACATGGAAGCAAGGTGCTATGGGGGGAACCCCTCTACCCCAAAGCACCCCTACATGTTGAGAACATGTGGCCTGGTAAGGACTAGGAGGGGAGTGCTCGCCCATCACCCCCCTTTCCTGACCTGCCAGGCTGCATGCTAGGATAAGGGTCTGGTATGGATTTTAGGGGGACCCTACGCCATTTAAAAAAAAAACAATTGGCGTGGGGCTCTCCTTTAAAATTCTTAGGGTGATGGCTATTTCATTTTCTCTGAGAAATGTCGTATTATGACAACACTTCCATTATCTGAGTCTTGCTCCCTCTCCGGCATGCACCATATGGACTGCCTGACAAAAAAAAACTGATTTCTCCGTCACTATGTATGAATTCTTGGGCACTTTACAATCAGTTGTTATCAAAAGGGAGAAACACTACACATGTTCTTTTTCTCCTAATCCTGTTTAGGATTCACAATTATATAAGATACCTATAATAGTAAAAATGCCCCCTCAAACCATTATTGCCAACTATTATACTTTCAAACCGCTGCTGTTCATAAATCACATAAAGCTCTAGGACTTTAAGAGTACATTTTGTTTATTTTTAGTGAGCGCTATTTTTACATATATGTTGAACCAATTAGACATGTAAGGTTGCCATTCTAGTCACCAATACATGTGTAAAGCACAAAAAGGGGGTGGGGGAGGGGAGAAGTCAAACTGGTTTTGAAACCAAAAAATGTCATCCTTTCCCAGGTTGATGCAATATTGGATGGAGGTCGTTGTCCTCATCTACAATTGTCCCTTCCTGTGTTCCCTGAACTGGCTTTTTTGACATTTACGGTAATGTACAGAGGCCTCACCATACTAAATTGTTGATATCGCATCTGGTATATCATGCAAAAAAGAAAATTCTATATAAGTTGACTTCACCCTCCCCATCCACTCTGCAATCTTGGGAATCCTCGATTAATGCTGTGCTGCCTATGTACAAATTGTCATATTTGAATAGGACTTGTCCTAAGCCCAGTGAGTGTCCCTCCTTTTCCCACTTAAGGTATTTGTTTCTCTATTCATCACCCAGGTACCATATATACTTCATTATATTTTCTTATTGACACTATTCTGTGCCTTAATCGTTTGGCTTTGCATTGCTTTGTGTAGACTGGCTTTATACCACATTGCTTTATAAAAAGAAATCCTTTCTTGTAATAAAAAAAAACCTTCCTTCCTACCCAAGATGGACTCTTCCCTCTGCCCTGCCCCAAAACATAAATGTATCCAGCTGCTGGCTACTGCAAAATGGAACCAAGAGGACATTATGAAGCTTAACCATAGACCAACTAGTTCCCGCATAATGCCCAGGACCCAGACCATTACATCACTTCCTGCCTATAAGGGGGGGAGCTGTTCTTCCTGTAAGAGAGCAGAGGATCTTGGGACATGTAGTCCTGCAGTCAACTCTTGCTCTACTTTACAGCCCCTTCAGAACTACAGATTCCAGAAGGCTGATCCAACAAAGGATTATGGGAGAGCCTCTGGTGGGCTTGCTCTCTTGGCCCAGGGACATTAAGGAGGACAGTTGCATCGGGACTCAGTGGCTCAGCCAGTGGAAATGACACACAGCCCATTCATCTGCACATCTGCACCACAGATTGCCATGCTGAGTGTTCACAGCTGCTCTCTACTATCACAGCCCTTCCTAGCGCCATCCACCACGGCTGTCAGCGCACTAGAAGCCAGCTGGAAAACCACTGCATCCTCAGTGGAGAGACCACATCTGCACCAGGATTGGTGAGAGGGCAGCTATTTCTGTTTACCCAGTTGCATAAAGACACTGCTAGCAGACACCAGTTTAAATAAATCAATTAGGGAGTCCTTGCTCTGCTACCTCCCTAGTTCTGTCTGCAGACCTTTACCTTACCCTTCTAATGGGCCCCAATGTGCTAGCAACATATATTATCTCCAACTTTTGGATTGACTCTATTCCATATCCACAACTATTCATCACTTACTTCAAGGGAAGCTCCTTCTTTATACAAATATCCATACAAAGAAATCCATGTGGTCCCATTGCGTTGCACTGGAGGTCAAACAGGAGCTGGTGGTTTTCTTAAGCCTCTCCCCTACAAACTACGTTGCACTCTCAATGGGCACCACTGATACACAGTGGTTATTCACACTGTTGACATTATTTAAGCATTGTGTTGCTATTGCCTAATCCTTCAAATTGAGTACATTGCTGTAAATAGTTTGTAACCCTCCCATCTAAGTATTAACTTGAGCTGTTCTTGAGGTATTCAATACAACTGTGGTTATTGGAATATAGGGGTTGATTTACCAAACCTGGAGAGTGCAAAATCTGGCGCTCCAGGTTTTTTTGTCAAAGCTTAATTGAACAAGCTGAATTTAGAAACTGATTTGGTTGCCATGCACAGCTGCACCAGATTTTGCTCTCTCCAGCTTTAGTAAAGCAACCCCATAGTGTCCATTGCCTTTTTTTTTTTACTCTGTTTAACTGGTCTGGTGAACATTGTTGGTTTAACCATGTCTAAACCTAGTGTCAGAATGGTTAAGGAGTTTGCAAGGTCAGTGCAGCACCATAGGACAAGCACCATTCAGCGACTCCTACTGGGGTAGTGTTACATAAAAAGGAAATTTCCTGGCCACGCCCCTACATTGCCTGGATTTATTCAGGGCTGTCAGGACCTACTTAAAAGCTGCAGCCTTTATTCACATGAAGAGCCCTTCTTTGTCCTGCCTGTTGGCCCTCATATAGGGTGCCCTGCTTACTGATCCACCATTGCTAGGTGGATCATGCTATTTCCATCTGCTTTCCAGGATATGCATTATAATTCATTAAAATGCCAATTTTGTGAAATAAAATCTAAAATGTATTTACTTCCCTCATTTTCCAAAAAAATAGCAAAAAAAAAAAAAATACAACTTAAAAAAACTCAGTGTGCCTCTTAATAAATACCTTGGACTGTCTGCTTTCCAAAAACAGGTAATTTTGGGGGTGTTTGTACTGTCCTGGCATTTTAGGGCCTCAAGAAATGAGATAGTCAGTTCATCAGGGTTGATATATTTCACTTAGGGGTGTACTCACTTTTGTTGCCAGCGGTTTAGACATTAATGGCTGTGTGTTGAGTTATTTTGAGGGGACAGCAAATTTACACTGTTATACAACCTGGACACTCACTACTTTACATTGTAGCAAAGTGTAATTTCTTCAGGGTTGTCACATGAAAAGATAGAATAAAATATTTACAAAAATGCGAGGGGTGTATTCACGTTAGTGAGATACGGTATATATACCATGGTTTGTAGCATCTATAACTTTCACACAGACTAAATACTATACACCTACTCCTTTTTTTTTTTTTTTTTTTTTTTTTACCAAAGAAATGTATAAGAATATATTTTGGCCTACATTTATGAAGAAAGATTATTTATTTGTAAAATTGTATAACAGAAAGTAAAAAAAAAAAAAAAGTTTTATTTTTCAAAATTTGTGGTCTTTTTTCCTTTATATATATGGTAGAAAATAGAAAAAAAAAAACTAGTGATGATTAGATGCCATCAAAGGCAGCTTTATCTGTCTCAACAAATTACATAAAATTGATTTGGGTAATGTAATGTAATGTATTGTCATTCAAAGTATGACAGTGCTGAAATCTGTAAAATATCCTGAACAGGAAGGGGGTTTAACATGCCAGTCTTGAAATGTTTAATAAGGGGAAGCTGTGTGGGCTTCTATCATCCAATCATGTACAGGTAAAAATATATTTTCTTATCTGGAATTTGATTGGGTAATCTTTGCAAAGTGAATGTTCTCCATAAGTAAAATTTGACTTTACAAAATGAATATGCTCTAATCTTTAGTATCCACACTGACTGAAATCAGTAGGCTATTCCATTAATTGAAGCAATCTCAGCAGTTCTTTGGCAAGGATTCTGATAACACTTCTGAACATGCAGGAAGTTATAGAAGGGAAAATCTTTTATATGATCAAATGTAATAATAATTATTGTAATACCAAACATTACATTTTTAACGGTGACTGTTATATCAAAAATTACTTTCAGATAAAATAGTTTAAAAAGTGAAATCCTTTTAGGGCTTTATTTTGTGAAAATTTTACATAATGATGATAATGCACCATTAAAGTATTTATGAGTATAAACTCACTTTCTTTCAAGATTGTGGTATAAGAGAATTTGAATATTAAGGCTTCACTAGAAATTGGTGTTATTATTAAAAATAAAAGCTGAAGAATCACTGGATATGTGGTGCATAAGCGAGCAGAGAGAAAATCAAAATGAAGAGAGACAATTACAGGTAGATTTGATAGTGTGCGAATATCAATAGCCATGGCAAGTGCTGAGCAAGCAGAACACATTCAACCATGCAGAATTGTTCTGGTATTAATCATGAGTTAAAATCATAATTGTATTCTCTTGAGGCCAAGCCTTAACCATGAAAGCTATAATAGTTTGTGCAGTTTCTGTCCGTTCTGCTTTTTTTGTTTCAGGAAACAAGCCGAAACCATTCAGTGGAACCTAAAACAAGTTTCTATTAAATGTGTATAAAGGACTTATCTCAATTGCCGTGGATGTCCAACCTGTTAATCCTAGCAGCTGAGCTCAATATACTCAGGTGCCGTTGGATGCAGCAATTATTACCATTCAGTTTTGGTCTTTATTCTGGCCGCTTTAAGATACTTGTAAAGTATGTCACAACAAGGGGTTGGGTTTAGCTGTTGGCATTGTCCCTGGAAAGCTTGCTGCATATTGCATTGGCCAGTCTTCTCCCTTTAGGCCCTGGGGGTTTAGAGGTACTCACACTGCCCCTGGAATCCTGCTGCTTTGGAAGAGACTGCTGTTCAGGCCTCCTGCTGTCCAGGCTTGTCCAGGTACTCCTATGCTAGCCAGGGTGTCTCCTAGAAGAGACTGAAGGGTAGCAAAGATCCCCCTGTCCAGTTTCTCTCCTTTGTCAGCTCCTAGCTGGGAGGCAGAGCCCCCTCAGCCCTGGGGTCCCCTCCCAGGCTCCACGACACAGTCTCAACACTCCATCCTCCACCGACTACAACTCAACTCTGCCAAGGCTCCACCATATTTATGGGCTGACCCAACCTCTCTGCCTGGTCCCCTGCCTGGGGATTGGCCAGATTCCCATCAATATGCAGATTGTAACCTCATCTCCTCCAGCCACTAGCTTCTAGAAACTTCCAGCAGCTTTTACAACCAGGGGAAGGTACCAGAGGCCTGACCTGTAGAGCCCTCCAGCCTGACCTACACTAACCCTGGCCAGTTCCCAGGCTCACACAGCTACTGTGAATCAGAATAAATTTTCTGTACACTAGAGGGTGCTACGCATGGTTTTATTTAGACCTGCTGCCATCAATGTGCTGCAGTGTATATGTGAAAAAGTCACATAAGTTGCATTTTGGATGCATAGAACTGCCTTTTTCCTTTGAAGTCAGTTTAATAAAATCCACAACACAACTTGCATATGTCAATGGCAGCAATTCAACCCTTACTAATACTTAGTCTTATTTTATGATTTGAAGAAAAGTAAGATCCCAATGGGACTCATTCTAAAGAGTGTCTCAAATAAAAACCATAAGCATTGCTTACCAGGGTAGGTACCTTGTAAATATTCAGCAAATGGGAATTTTCTTCAGACCCAACAGCACGCTAAAGTAAAGGTAACTGGTTTATTTACATATTAGTGCAATGAATATGATCCAAAGCCAAAACACATTGTATCCCCCTTTATCAAGGTGTAGACATCATAACAATTTGTAATCCGCAACATCTATTTTACAAATAAACCAATGAGAAGGGTTAAATATTCCCATTTAACGCCTATATGACACCATAAATAGGTTGCTATATGTACCAACCAGCTAAACGTAAACCATATATAGGAAAAAGAAAACCTATACAGGTTACCTATGTATTTCCAATTTCTAAAAAAGATGCTTACTGTTTTCCTCCATTATGCCAGTGCGTCATGTGATTTAATATAACAACCAACATGTGGTAATTAGTAATGCAGAGATTATGTAATAAAGGGTGCAAAAGAAAATCATATTCAAATTCTTTACATCAAGCTGTAAATCAGAGGAATATTACACAAGTGCATTAACATGCAAAGTTTTGTGCAGCTACAAACTCTAAAATGGTACTTTTAAACCTAAACTCTATATTTTTTTACAAGAGTTCAGCAGTACGGGCCCCAAAACCTTGGAGTATGTTACTTAAACCATTAGGGTATGAATTGTTAATGCAAATGTCTAGATGTGATCTTGCTGCCCACGTAAGCTTCCTTGGATGTAAGGGAGAGGAGGCTTTAGCCAAGTTTTCTGTTTATATATTTAGTTTCCATACCAATGGGCACTAATTTACTCATTGATTATCTATGAGGAACCATGTCAAACACCTAAAGTGAGCCCAATAAAGTATTCACAGTTTAGCAAGAAAAGTGCTTTAAAATACTTTAAACGGACACTGTGAAATGATTTTGAGGACATGTTTAAATGCGTATACACGTATGCAATGATTTGTCAGTGGTGCCATTCACACTGTGTGTTTTCCTGCATTTTGGTGTGGTCAATTTAGCTGTATTTGAAGAAACTAGAGTTCTATGCACCCAAAATCCAGTTAGCCCCTATAAACTCAGCCAAATGCATGCAAACATGTCTAAACAAGCCTTAACTAGAGTTGAGCGAACCCCTGGACGTTCGGGTTCTGCGGGTCCGTCCGAACTTTGGGAAAAAGTCCGGGTTCGGCTTCCGAACGTTGCCCGAACGTTACCCCAGACCCAGAACCCCATTGAAGTCAATGGGGATCCAAACTTTTAGGCACAAAAATGGCTGTAACAAAGTCCTGGCAAGTGCTAGAGGGCTGCAAAAGGAAGTAAAATGGGGGTAAGAGTGGGGCAAGTGCCCTACAAAAAAATGGTGATAGGGAAAATAAATTAATATCAAATAGACTAGGAGATGATTTTTGAACAATAATGTGTCACTTACAGCTGCAGCTAAAACCTCTCCCTTTAGAACTAGGAGATGATTTTTGAACAATAATCTGTCCCTCTACCTAGGGCAGTCAGATCGCTCAAAGCAGCAGTATGTGAAATCTCAAATTACTCCCACAATCTGAGTGTTGTGTATGATCCCACAATCTGATCGTTGTGTACGATCGTACCGATCGTTGTGTTAGGCAGGGTTTGATCTGCAATGTGTCACTCAAAGCAGCAGCATTTGAAATCTCAAATTCCTCCAACAATCTGATCATTGAGCACGATCGTAGCGATCGTTGTTTTATGCAGAGTTTGATCTGCGACTCAAAGCAGCGGTATGTGAAATCTCTAATTTCTGCTATCTGTCCTCAGAGCAACAGCACAGCAGTAGTAAAGTAATCTATCTCAGGATGCAGGATCAGATGTTGTTAAAATGTCTCTAATCTCTCCCTGACGCCGTCAGCTACCTCTCCCTATAGCTAACCCAAGAGCATGTGACTGCAGCATCAAGTGACTCCAGCTTATAAAGAGGCTGGGTCACATGATGCACTGGACAATCACAGCCATGCCATTAGTAGACATGGCTGTGATGGCTTCTAAGGGCAAACCAGTGAAACGCTTGTTGATTGGCTGCCCTGCAGCTTCTCAACACGTGGAGTAAAATACCAGAACCCCGGACCGAACCCGAACGTTTTTTGAAATGTCCGTGTTCGGATCCGGGTCCCGGACACCCGAAAGTTCGGTACGGACCCTTAACGTGCTAAACACAGCTAAAAATGCCTAAACCACTCCAAGACTAGACAATTTCACCCCTTTCTGCCCAGACCATTTCTCAGATTTCAGCATTGTCACACTTGGAATGACAATTACTCAAGCAACGCTGTACCTAAATTACATTTTTATCATTTTTGAGAGAGGTAGAGCTTTCCTTTGGTGGTATTTATAATCACCACTGTTTTTTTTTATTTTTTGCTATATAAGTGGGAAAACATAGAAAATTTGAAAAAAATATATTATTCTGCTAAATTTCTTTGGTAGAAATACCTCAAATCAGTGTATATGATTTAGTTTGTGTGAAAGTTAGAGTCTACAAACTATGGTATATATATAAAAATGGTACAATCCTGCCAGGATAGTTCAAATACCCCCCAAATTACCCCTTTTTGTAAATAAGACAGTCCAAAGTATTTAGTATGAGGCATAATAAATTTTTTGAAGTTGTAATTCTTTGTCAATACCTTCAGAGAGCATCACACATGTGAACAAATCCTTATGGTGACACTATGGCATGGAGATAATCAGGGATATTGACACTGTGGTGGCGGTGATCAGGGACAATTGGACTTGTGTGGTGGTGATCAGAAACACTGTACCTGGTGTGGCGGTGGTCAGGGATGCTGTAAGTCATGTGTAACTTTAAAGTGATTCTAGAGGAATACCTTTTTACTTTAATGCCTTCCCTCCTTTAAGGTAAATAATGTTTTACCACTTACAGTCCCCCCGCCGCCCCCCCCCCGCAATACTCACCTGACTCTTCTCTCGATCCAGCACTGTGCCACAGTGCCCGGCTGCTCTCCCTTTTCTCATAGGAGACAGAGGCAGAGACAGAAGCAGGAGGCCTTGGCTCCTGCTGCTGTCAATTAAAAACTATGAGGAAAGAGAGTGAGGCGGTGCTGTACTGTATATCCCTATAGATGCAAAGAGCCCAGCTTGCGAGCATACCCGCACAAGTGCCCCTACAGCACACAGCTAGCTTATGGGGACACTCAGAGAAGAGGAGGAGTGGACAGCGCTGGTGGGGAATGCCTGAAGAAAAGGTAAGGGACCACTCTGCAATACCACTGCACAGAGCAGGTAGGTATCACATGTTTATTATTTTAAGAAAAAAGAGCCTTTACAACTAGAGTTGAGCGAACTTCTAGAAGTCCAGGTTCTGTTGGTTCGGCCGAACTTCGGGACAAAGTCCGGGTTCGGGTCCGGACAGAACCCGAACTTTGTCCCGGACCCCAAACCCCATTGAAATCAATGGGGACCTGAACTTTTAGGCACAAAAATGGCTGTAAAATAGCCCTGGAAAGTCCTAGAGGTCTGCAAAAGAAAGGAAATGGGGGTAAGGGTGGGACAAGTGACCTACAAAGAAATGGGGACAGGGAAATAACTTTAAATATTTAAAAAAAAATAAAAACCTAAAAAAACAAAAATGGAGGTGGATGTGGACCATCTTCAAACTGGGTCTGAAAAGTATTAATTAACGGTGGAAGCCATATCACTGTTCTAAAATCATCTTCAAACTGTGTCAAAAAAGTATAAATAAGCCGGGAGAACCCATATCACTGTTCTGCAAACATCTGGAAAATGTGTGTGTCACTTTAAATAAAACCGGGAGAAACCATACTACTGTTCTGCAAACATCTGTAAAGTCTGTGTGTCACTTTAAATATAACCGGGAATAACTGAACATCTGTTCTGCAAACATCTGGAAAGTCTGTGTGTCACTTTAAATATAACCGGGAATAACTGAACATCTGTTCTGCAAACATCTGGAAAGTCTGTGTGTCACTTTAAATATAACCGGGAATAACTGACCATCTGTTCTGCAAACATCTGGAAAGTCTGTGTTTCACTTTAAATATAACTGGGAAAAACTGAACATTTGTTCTGCAAACATCTGGAAAGTCTGTGTGTCACTTTGACAAAAACCGGGAATAACTGAACATCTGTTCTGCAAACATCTGGAAAGTCTGTGTGTCACTTTAACAAAAACCGGGAATAACTGAACATCTGTTCTGCAAACATCTGGAATGTGTGTGTGAAACTACAGCATAGAGAAGAACAGGTATATGGTTTTGCTCTGATATAGTTTCAAACACAGTTTGCAGATGTTTGCAGAACAGTGATATGATATCACTGTTCTGCAAACATCTGGAATGTGTGTGTGAAACTATAGCAGAGCGAAACCATATACCTGTTCTTCTCTATGCTGTAGTTTCACACACACATTCCAGATGTTTGCAGAAGAGTGATATCATATCACTGTTCTGCAAACATCTGCAAACTGTGTGGGAAACTATAGCAGAGCGAAACCATATCCCTGTTCTTCTCTATGCTGTAGTTTCACACACAGCTTCCAGATGTTTGCAGAACACTGATATCATATCACTGTTCTGCAAATATCTGCAAACTGTGTTTGAAACTATAGCAGAGCGAAACCATATACCTCTTCTCTATGCTGTAGTTTCACACACACATTCCAGATGTTTGCAGAACAGATGTTCAGTTATTCCCGGTTTTTGTTATAGTGACACACAGACTTTTCAGATGTTTGCAGAACAGATGTTCAGTTATTCCCAGTTATATTTAAAGTGACACACAGACATTCCAGATGTTTGCAGAACAGATGTTCAGTTATTCCCGGTTATATTTAAAGTGACACACAGACTTTCCAGATGTTTGCAGAACAGATGTTCAGTTATTCCCGGTTATATTTAAAGTGACACACAGACTTTCCATATGTTTGTAGAACAGATGTTCAGTTATTCCTGGTTATATTTAAAGTGACACACAGACTTTACAGATGTTTGCAGAACAGATGTTCAGTTATTCCCGGTTATATTTAAAGTGACACACAGACTTTACAGATGCTTGCAGAACAGTGATATGGGTTCTCCCGGCTTATTTATACTTTTTTGACACAGTTTGAAGATGATTTTAGAACAGTTATATGGCTTCTACCGTTAATTAATACTTTTCAGACCCAGTTTGAAGATGATCCACATTCACCTCCATTTTTGCTTTTTTTATGTTTTTATTTTTTTAAAAATATATAAAGTTATTTCCCTGTCCCCATTTCTTTGTAGGGCACTTGTCCCACCCTTACCCCCATTTTCCTTCCTTTTGCAGACCTCTAGGACCTTCCTGGACTTTTTTACAGCAATTTTCAGAACTTTAATTAAAATTACCAGAACCCCGGACCCGAACCCGGACTTTTTGAAAAGTCCGAGTTCGGGTCCGGGTCCCGGACACCCCAAAGTTCGGTACGGACCCGAACTTTACAGTCTGGGTTCGCTCAACTCTATTTACAACCACTTTAAGTACTACAGCTGAGAAAGTGTTAAGCACATTACCCTGTTAAGTTAATGTCATACACACTTTTTTTTAAGTATATGGGCTATCTTACAAGACATTTGGGGTCTGTGTGTTAATCACATTTCATGTTTTTTTGTTTTTAAATTAGGTTATTTTTGGACATGCTTTTTACAGTGTTTTATATGCTTTGTTCTTCAGGTTTGGCGTACAACAGATTACCTTATTTTGTGAATTACTTCTTTGATACATACTTGCTAATTAATGAAGATACACCAGTTGGTAAGTGATCTTTTTTTTGTAACCTCATTATTGTTAGATGAATCAGGATTTCCTTATAGTCATATTTTGGCACAGTGTTGTAACGTGTATCTGCTAAAACAACATGTAGAAAGCTGCAGAACAGCAACCATATTGCAATTTGGAAATGATCATTGCCTTTAAAAAAATGTTGTCCCTTTTTCTTTCTTTTGCACCTTTCTGTCAGTGTTACCTGTTCTCAGTTTGAATTTCATGCTGTGACAAAATCATTGAAGATTATTCAGATTGTGAATATTACTGATCCATTTAAATGAAATAAATGTATCATGTATTGCTTAAAGGAAGTTCTTACTAATTGCATTTAGTCTCCTGAACTGGAGTATTGGTAGAACATCTTAACAGGGTACTAATTTCTAGGTGTTTTTT
Source organism: Glandirana rugosa (assembly GCA_018402905.1). Classification (NCBI taxonomy): domain Eukaryota; kingdom Metazoa; phylum Chordata; class Amphibia; order Anura; family Ranidae; genus Glandirana; species Glandirana rugosa. The sequence continues at coordinate 2,371,251 of BLSH010009475.1, read as the reverse complement.
TAATTTTAATTAATTCTTACATTAAGGGTAAAAAATGGCAAAATACCAATCTGTGCCTGAGCCTACATCCCCAAACATTTACCTGCCACCTATGTTCACTGCTGCTGGTTCCCCATGTTCGATGCTGCTTCCCCTAATCTTTCGGATGCAGAGGAGGGTGCTGAGGGCTTTGAAATCATAGGCAACTGCTAAGGAGATATCTGTGTGCGCGTACTCCTGACTGCTGCTGTGTGCATTTATAGACACACAGCGCCCAGCAAATTGCTTGGAGGAGGGAGCAGGGGAGTGGCCGGGTGCGGTGTGTGTCTATAAATGCACACAGCATCAGTTGGGAGCACACACAAGCACCTGTTGGTAGTGACTTTAGGACAGGAGAAATAAAGCACAATTTTAAAGAGGAGAAACCATTATTTAATGTTAGTGTGAACTAAAAGAAAATTACAATTTAATATCACTTAAATCACAAAAAGACTCTGTTGCCAGACAGAATTAAAACATCCTAAAATTACCTGCTGTCAGGGCCGCGGATAAGGGGGTAAAGCCAGTCCTCCTGTACCCGGTCCAGGCCCCATCCGTTTAACAGGGAGGCTCCAGCACCTGCTAAGCAGGAGTACCAGATGTAATGACTTATCCCTGGAACTGATCCTACTGACCTAGCAAGCATCTCATCCCCTCCCCTCTGTTCCAGTATCTACACCTCCCAATTCCACACTACTCTGATCACCCCCACATCCCATTCTTTTTGCTGTCTGAGTACCCCTGTGTGGCCCCACATCGCTGCTGGCTTCACCTCTTCCACCTTCCCCCAGCTGCAGGGCACACAAGACCTAATCTATTTCTATGCAGTTTATCTCCTTTCCCAATAATTTCCCCACAGCAGCTTCCACAACACTAATGCTGTGACTGCCTTGTGCCCCCCCATATCGTTAGGGAGCTGGCTTACCCTTCTGAACCTGCTGTCCATAGTCCAAAGGTCATGCATTTTGGTTTTAAAAAAATTCTACAGGGCAAATCGGCACATACTGTAAATTTTAAACTCGTAGGATTTGCCTCAAACTCATGGTAGCAGAAAACCCAAACCTCATTCCTAATGATGAAATAATTTTTTCTTTGAGCTCCTGATTTTAGGTTATTGTAGCTCCACATTAACATACACCTTGTATAAAATGTATTCTATGTAGTGCTACCCCCGAAAGAGCTGCTGGTTTCAATAGGTCCCCTGTTCCTCGCCTTAAACTCCTCAAAGACCTCAGCCATTCTGACACACCTGGCTGAGCATACAAAACCACAGTATTGCAAGAAATCACTAATAACAATATTGAATACCCAGTAGCAAACGCAGTTTCAAGAATACACTTGCACTCAGTGGTTAGAGAAAGAGAGAAAACTTGTTATGTAATAAGTACCTAGTATACAGAGATAAAGGATCAAGTTAATTGTGAAAGTAGGAATACACTTTGGTATGCAAGGTAATTAGCACAAAAAATCCACCCAAAGGCGAGATGACACCTACTATCTAGATCAGCATAAACTTTAACAAAGCTACCTACAGTACAGCAATGATCAGTAATAATACTTGTGTAACAAATGCTAGAAACTATACTGTCAATGTGCACTAGCTGTGACTATGCTAGGCCTACCAACGCTTAATAGAATAGAGTTAGATGGATGGTAGTGGGACTGGGTTAATGGGCATGTGACATGACAGGCAGTCTCCTTAAAGGATGAGCTCTTCTTTTATAATGTATTACACCCATATTCAGGGTGTAACATCTTAGTGCTGCAGCTGCCCCTATCCCCCCCCGATCCCCGCTGTGACAGCAGACTGGGATCTTCTCCCCGTGTCTGCTGCCACAATTCTAAAAAGATGCTGCTGGGTGGACATAGCCGCATTACTCATTCACAGTATTCTTTGCGGCTATCGAGTTGTAGTTCTCAATGAACTACCATGGTGCTGTTTAGCACTGTGGTAGATCATTGAAAGTTACTGTCACAGTGTAAATGAATGCATGTACAAGGTACAAGCACACAGCTCACACACAGAGTCTGCAAGACCCCTGCATAGCACTCACGATCTGCTGATCATGGGTGCAATGCTTTGCAGGCTCCCAATAAAAAAAAAAAATATAATCAATGCACACTTTTTTACCTGCATAAAAGATGAACTTATCCTTTAATATATTTCTTCAGCCGACTACCATTGAGGCCCTTTAAGAAGAGTTAGTGCCCTTTATAACAGTCCTAACAGAACAGTATGCAGCTGATGTAAGCTGTAGGGGTGAAGCAATTTCCTGAACAGAGGGGAAGTAAGTGCAGGTCAACAGTGATAATTCAGCAGAATCACAGTATAGAACTAGTATGGGTTCAGTGTAGGTCTGCTAGAAATGCTGGATAAGGCTAGAGCGATGCAACATGTGGTAAGTGAAATTAGCGTCCTGCAGTCAGTAACACAGTCTCTGCCAGCAGTAGCAATACTGAGTCAGTAGCCCTCTCACCAACCCCAGGATACAGCTTTTTATACTCTTGGTGAAAGGGGGCTCCCATAGGCTTCCAGTGAACAGTGGTGGTAGCTGGTGGCAGTGAGCACTCCAACTTCTTTGTGGCAGCGGTCCGTTTGCAGATAGCATAGTCGGTGCCATGCTACACTGGGCGTTCTCAACAGACAGTCACAAGACCCAGATCTCACAGGCCAGACTCCCTATAGGCAGGAGCCAATGCACAGAGGTCCTCTCTCTCTTTTTTCTGGCACTCCAAAGCCCTGAACATTTCCAGGCAGGATGATAAAACGCCATCCTCTCACCCTCCTGAGTCCCATGATGTATCGGGACCTGTAGTTTCTTTGCCTCACACAGCACATCGATCCTTGTCCTTGCAAACTACATCTCCCAGGGTGCACAACGGCAGCCATGTCCTCCCCTTCCTTCTGTCCTCCTAGTGTAGAGTAACACTACTATAGAGCAGGAAGGGAGAAGGGGGGCTTTCACACACACACACAATCCGCCTTTCGCTGCTGTGCTCTGTTCTTACATGTTGCGGTAGCGGGAAAGATGAATGGGAAACCATGGCCAGTGGCACCCAGCTACATCTACAATCAGGTCCATAAATATTGGGACATTGACACAATTCTAATCCTATTACTCCCTTATTGTGTGTGGACCGGTACCTTGTCGACTCGTCGGTTAACAGGGTAATGAAAGCCAGGGAATTTTTCACCCTCCGTGTATATGTTTGACAACATTAAGGATGTAGCAAGTGGACTAAACCTACATTTATGGGAGTTTAATTTCGACTTTCAGACGTCAATTTCGTGTAGAACAAACAAAGTAAAGTTTAGGTAACACCACCACATATCTCGGTTTTTCTAATCTTAACACAGTTACAGGGTTATAAATACCTGGACTAACATCTACATCGACCCACGGTGACCGGTACCAAAGGGTAAGTAGAAAGGGCGATGGCGTTGTACATTCTTGTCTCGTGTCGTCGCTTTCCGCCTAACACACACACACACTTTCGGGGGGAAGAGGGAAGGACGAGATATCATCACAATGAG
>BLSH010009475.1:2354390-2365600 GCA_018402905.1 Glandirana rugosa | reverse complement strand
GAAATTGACGTCTGAAAGTCGAAATTAAACTCCCATAAATGTAGGTTTAGTCCACTTGCCACATCCTTAATATTGTTAAACTTGACTGCAAAGGTTTTGCAACCAAGTATTAAAAAGTGAAAGTTTGATTTATGATTGTTAATCTGTCCCATTACTTTTGGTCCCTTAAAAAGTGGGAGACACATATACAAATTGTTATAATTCCTACACCGTTCACCTGATTTGGATGTAAATACCCTCAAATTAAAGCTGAAAGTCTGCAGTTAAAGCACATCTTGTTTGTTTCATTTCAAATCCATTGTGGTGGTGTATAGAGCCAAAAAGATTAGAATTGTGTTGATGTCCCAATATTTATGGACCTGACTGTATATTAAATTAAAATAATCTTTCTGTACCTCCCACCCCCTTTAGTTTTATAGGCCAGGCCATGTGAATTTTCCCACACGTGTATTTGTTGCTCTATGCATTTTTATTATATAATCTGTTATTTGCAATGTATGACCTCTATTACTGTGCACTTCTGCATAATGTCCAAGTCTTCAGGAGAAACTTGTGTTTATTATAGTATTTGAAATGTGGACCACTGAGTACCTGTTTCAGTAATGAAAGTATCCGGGCGTTTATATATCAACAAAGGCTGTCATCCTTGAAATTAAATGTGACTGTTAAATAAAATAAGTGTGTTTGGATAGATTTCTCTGTCTGAGAAACTATTCTTTCTGGCCTCTGGGTAACTGAGATACAAACACTGATCATTGTGGTGTGTTTTGCAATTGTGTATGCAGATGCAAATGAGTAAACCTATTTCTGCCTGGATCCTAACTGACAAAATTACATGTTGGGTTTTTGACCTTTATTTCTGCCTGTTTTTTGCTTGAAACAATGTTAAAAAAAATAAGATATGAATGATTGGCTCTAAGAGGATTGTATTAGAATGTATTTCTTTTACTTCCAAATAGCATAGCAGTTTTGTTTCACAGACCGTTATCTTTAATATATATAAAGCTTAAATGGAATGTGTTGACAAAATGAAAACAAAATCTCAGTACATCTCTGCAATATATGTTTTGCCACTTTAAAATGCTGCAAATACAGAAAAATACCTGCTGATCCTGCCAGAAAACCAGTGAGCTCCAACATTTTTTATGTATTCCTATCTCAAAGATGTACCTGATGCTCTCGGCCTCCTCCAAATCTCCTGTTTCTTTTTTGTTTTTCTGCTGTGATAAAACTTCCTGTTAGAGGTGTCAACGATTTCCTTCCATGGTCCCACATAGCCACCCTCTCTGTCCTGCCCCTAGATCGGGGGTCACCAACCTGTATATTGTGATCTACCAGTAGATCTCGGCCAGGTAGATCATGGTCTGGTCTTTCTGACTCACCATCCCAGAGCATCAAGCCGAGTGCAATGCAGAGGGATTACTTATAAAGTTGGAGCTGTAGTAGAGAGCATGAGCCACATAAGCCGATGCCTCCTCTGTAGTGCTGGCTCCTGTCCCATGTGGAGTGTTAACAACTGCACTCCACCTCTTATCCTGGCTAGCGGCCTCCAGAGTGGTGCCAGCAGCAAGAAAGAAGAGATCTTCAGGTCAGTGTGAAGCAATGCACTGGGCATAATAGCATAGGGCTGCATTCACACTGATGGGCTGCGGTTTACCCACACCGCGGGCGTAATGTAGTGTACCTGCCGCCTTCCTTTGGGTTTGCTGTGCTTAGCCATAGACTTCTATTATACTGTATCCTATGGGTTTGGTGCACTTCCTGAATGTAGGAGCTTTGGTGCGCTTTCAGAAAGTAAACTGCACCTGCAGGATATATTAAAAGTTTATGGCAAAGTGCAGTTAACCCAGGAAAGTCACAAATGCTCTGCACTGCACCCTAAGGGTGCCATTGCGCAATGCAACTAAGGACTCATTCATAAGTGCAGCCTCCTCACCAACTGATTTAAACCCATGATTGCTCTGCAATGCACGTGATTGCGACACGGTAGTATTACAATTAGAGGTTAAATTAGGTCTGAGATGGCGCCACTGTACCCAGTGATCTTTGACTTCTCCCATGTTCTTCAGGTAGATCTCCACCTGTTTAAGGTTGCCTACTCCTTCCCTAGTTGGACCAGGGATTGTGGGATTTGTAGTGTGTATAGCGCAATGTACAAGACCGCTGCTAACTGCTTCTTCCAAACAAGTAGAAGTGAATGGGAAACGGATAAGGTTGGGAGCTTACAGAAGATAATACAAGGAGGTAGAAAAGCACAGTAAGAAACGATTTAATGAAAAATTTAGTACAGGGCAATTACGTAGTGGATGTGTATTGGTTATTTTTGGAGAATAAAGCTATAGAATTAGAAAAAGATATTTGAGATCTCATTCTTACCATTACCCATACAGGAACACTTTGTACTGTTTGTTATCACATGCTTTGCATTGCCATCCACTTAAATGGCCAGAATTGAACAGCAGAGAGTAATGCACCTACTATGGCTTCCAGGACCCATTCCCAAATGCTGAGATTCAGACCAGTAGAAGGGTGCCTATTAAACACAATGGCCTTTGTCTATCTATGCATTTGGCATGCATTGTGAGATACAGAAAAATATCACAGTGCACGGGGTGAATACTGGGTCTTAAAGCCCTGCTATCATGTAAATGTATACTTGTTTTTGAATGCTCTTTTGGTTGTGATTGTTTCAGATGTATTTTTAATTGGTGCTATTGGAAAAACATTGTCTTAATATTAGGGAGCTCTTTACAGAAGTATGGCCAAAGCTCTTTTGGTCATACTTCTCTTGTGGGTCACAGGAGTGCACTTAGTTCAGCACTCCTTTGACTCAGGTTCAGCCAACATCGGACTAAAGCCTACTGATGGCTGATGTCACAGAGATACACAGTCTGGTGCTCCAGTGAGCGCTGGAAGGGCAGAGCACAGAGTGGTGACTAGCAGTCTCTGTGCTCAGAACACACCCTAGAACTGAGTGATCAGCGTCTTTGATCACTCAGTTCTCAGTGTAGGGCCATTGGGGGAGAGCTGCAGCATCAGATCAATGCTGCATCTACTGTACATGGGTGAGTATGTATGTTATTTTTTTAATACCGCGCTTCTCTTTTAAAGTTCCAAAAACGTATCAAAATTATAGAGCTTCTGTTAAAGACCTTCAATGACATCATTTAGTTGCAGGCTCTGCAGTCTACTGTATATTATGACATCACTATACGTCATAGGCTGTTTTCCCACTAGGTCTTCTGAAGTGATACAAGTAGCCTATGGCTTCCATTATTTATAGGTTTGCTACCTTGATGCCATTCTACCAGCCTGACCAGCAAAAATGGACATGTTGCTAATGTTGTTCAGAGAGGTTATATGGTGATTATTTGTTAAAAACCCAAACATTCATTTTTTATCTAAAAATAATCAATTGCATTTTCTCCATCTAGAGAACTTGAGCTTTATTACAGCTGTGAGAAATGTAGTGATTCAAAATTGTACGGAAATTTCTATTTCATTAGATTGCCAAACAAAGACAGATCAATATTCCACTTATTTATTATATTTGGGTTAGTTTATCATATCAACAGTGGTATAGTTACAAATGTGATGGGTGTTTTTATAATTGATTTTATTATTTGTCTGTTCTGATATTTTTATACAACGTACTTGTATGACTATGTTTTCTTTATATTTTTCTGTCTCAAATAAGGTTTCCTTTTTCTTCTTTGGTTGTTTGCATACATTGTATTCCATAGGGCTTTTGGTCATTATTTTGGTTCTATACATCTATATATATATATATTTCATAATATTCATATTGTTGCTTTTGAGTATGTGACATTTGCAATTACTTATGATAATGGCGGTAGCCATATTTGTTGAATTAGTTTTTAGCTTTGCAGTGCTATGCACCATTTATACGTTGCATCATCTTGTTACATAGAAAGTCAACGTATTGAAAACAATGTACCCCTGTGTGGGTAATATCTAAACAGCTGTCAAACAGTAAAGTAGAGCCATGGTATAGACCAGTGGTCAATCTCTATTTTATGCAATACAAAACTACAGAACACAATCATGTAAAAATATGACATAAAAAATGACATAAAAAATAACTTTAATGTCTAAACCAGCTAGTTTCCTCCAGGGGTTGCTAGGGGTTCCTTCAGCTGTGGCTAACTGACCTGCCAACTGATGGTGCCCGCATAGTTCAAGGTCCAATTCCACTTTGCTGAGTCAGCAACATGACTGCAAGAGTGGCATTCTTCCCACTGACCACCAACAACGTAAGGGGCATTTTCCCAATGACCTGCAGATGGACTAATCTTAGCAAAGGTTCCCCGATACCTTAAAATAATTTCAAGGGTCTCTCTGGAGTAAAAAGGTTGAGACAGGCTGGTCTAAATTGTGCAGTGCTGCCAGTTACAAGGAGTTACTTCTTTCTCATGTGCACCCGGTTTCCTCTCCCTGAGGTTTCATTCTGCAGGAAATCCAGAAGCAGCACAGGGCTGCATGTCTGTTATCAGGTGAAGTGTGACAGGGAGGGGGGTAGAAGCATGATAAGACATATTGTTTGGGTTTCAAGGGTCTATAAATTGAGTTAGAGGACAGCTTTGTATTGTGTGTTGAGTCATAGACTAAAGCCCGGTACACCCAGGCAGAATATCAGGAGACAGTTGCCCGTTCAAAAAAAAAAGGCCGTCATTCTATCAGATGCACATGCTGGAAAACCAACATCCGACCAATTCCCGATCAGCGCTCTCAGCCAATGGCAGAGAGTGCTGATCGTAGTGTTTTTGTTGGGGGACCGTCCCCTTTTCAGAACACAACAGCTCAGCGGGGGAGTTTGCTGAACTAATCTTGCATGGTTAGTACAGCGGCTACAACCGAAGCTGACAGGTTTTTTTTTTTTTGTGCAAACCCTATGGGTTTGCACGAAAAAAAACTGTAGTGTGTACCCGGCTTTAAGCTGGTCATAGATAGATCAAAATTTAGCTGGTCCGTGTATAGGCAGGCTGGTTGTACAGAAGTTGATCTCTCAATCAACTTCTGTACAACCAGCCTGTTGGAAAGCTTTCACTCAATCCCTGCTACCAACTATAACCGACCATCCCGTAATCAACATACAATAGGTCTATGGAAGGGATTCTCCTATCCACCTTGAATGTGTGGATAGGGGAATCAATTAATCTTCTATTGTTCAATATGCTGGTTGAAAGCAAGAAAACAGATCATGTATGGCCTGCCTAAGATTAGGCAACAGGTGTATCTCACTGCTCCATTACTGCTTCCAGATTATCCGTCCTTGGGTGCACACCTCGGCTCGCTACCGTAGCTTCAGAACAGAGGAAAAAACAATAGGCGGCACTCCAAACGTAATGCTGGTGCTGTATTTATTGACCATAATAATTTGTACCCTGTATGGCTGATTATGGTCAATAAATACAGCACCGGCATTACGTTTGGAGTGCCGCCTATTGTTTTTTCCTCTGTTCTGGCCTGCCTAAGAACCAAGAGTTTAGCAGTGTGTGTGTCGGCCAAAACCAAGGAAGTGAGAATCGGCGTGAGCAAGAAGTTTTCAGAAACCGAAAAAGATACTTTGGGAGTTGTTTGTCTAGTGATATCAGCTGGTTGGGTTGTTTTTTAATACTTTGCACAATTAAAAGAATGATTGTGCATCAATATGTTGTATGAGTTTGTTTCTAAACTGCTTAAAGGTTATTTCTTTATAAAAATGTTTTTGATATAGTGTTTTCCATACTTGAATTTACTTGATTAATGCTGTCCCTCACTGCCTAGTACAAAATCGCATTACAGAATGTTCTTAAGGTTTAAAGACTTCTTCTGTTTACAGCTTAATATAACATGCTCATAATTCGCCAGGCAGTAATGTTTTAAGGGAAACTGTTCTTTTTAATCTTGCTGTTATGCTTAACTGATTCTTGATCACTATAGCTCCAAGATATAACTTGAAAAATATACAATGTAGCAGTTTTATTAAAGTGGTAGTGAAGTCAGTATTTTTATTTTTACCTACAAGTAAGCTTATGCTAAAGCTTACCTGGAGGTTAAATGAATATATCGTAAACGTGCACCATTTAGGAGATATTCTAGGGAGCAGCAGCCAGTGACATCAAGGGCACAGGCGCGCTGAAGGAACGGCATACCCATGCCATTCCTTCAGAGATGTGTGCCGCAGCCATGATTCCTGTACCCATGAATGGGAGTGACCTTATCGCGGCTTAGCCATTTAAGTGGCCCTAGACTGTGAACTCAGAAGCAAGAAGTAAAGATGGAAGCTTCTGAAGTGGTGACAGCACGCCGCAGGAGGGCTTTGTTTAAGGGTAGTCTTTCATAATATGCTAGCATGCAATGCATAGGCATAGGTGTGTGCAGGGGGTGTGCCTGGGCACAACCTAATCACTATGTGCAGATTTCCCCTACTGCCCAGGCTTCCCCTTGTGTTGTACCTGTTCCCCCCAGCAGTGCTGCTGGCTTCCCTCCTCTCCTCCCGGCTGCTGCAGGGGATGTTTCTGAATAGAAAGCAGGGGAAGGGGGCTAATCAATATGTCATTTACTGGCGCCTTCCTTTTCTAAATGAACACAGTGAACACATTAACTCACAGTGTCCATTCATAATTGAAGCATAGTAACCTGTGTTTACTATGCTTCCGTTTGTGAATGAACATGAAGCCACTCAGCACAGAGCACTTCCCATTCATTCACTGTCCAGTGCAGCTGTGGCTGCAGAGAAAGGAATGCGTGTTTGAGATTTGGGGTTCACACCTGGTGGTATATTTTTGGGGGGCAGCAATCTGTATGACACCACCCTCCTCCTTCCCCCAGTCAGTCAATCAGTCGGTCACCAGCCCCGCATCTAGGCCACGGAGGCTTCACCCTGCGTCTCCTCTCTTTCCACCTCCTCAGCGGCCAATAGGACCGCTTCTCCTCTTGGCCAATTTGGTCTCAGGACCTGCTTTCTGAGACGGGATTAGCCAGGAGGAGAATCAGGAAGACAATAGGGAATATTAATTCGCTATTTTCACACAACTGGGTGGGCTCGGGGTGCAGTGCTCTGCACCCCAAGCCCACCCATTTTTGAATCCAATTAGAGCCTCTGGCTCTAATCACGTGATTCTAAAAAAAAAAAAAAACATTGGAATCCATGCATCTGGTGCCCAGCATGGGGATTAGGGGCCAGGTGGTAAGCGGTGAACAAGGCGTAACTGCCGAAACGCGTCTTCTGTATGTACATGGTCTACGTTTAGTAAAGAAGATTTGGAAGAATTTCCGGAGTGCCAATCGCTTTTGGAATAGGGGCCATGCGCATGGATTAGGGGAACGGGGCGCCACTGGTGCACACCCTACTGCAATAGGCTGCGCACACCTATGTGCATAGGGATGTTTTAGAGATGGAATCTCCAGACAGTTCCATAGGTATCATAAATATTGACACTAATGTGCAGTAACAAATTGAAGCAATGTTTTATATTCTATTTCATTGTAATGCAATGTCCTCAGGTACAGGTCCTTGTGATGTGAGAATGATACTCTATCGTAGCTAGCAGCACACACTGGTGTGTACTGCTAGCTGCCTGACTGAGCAATCACTGACAGCTCCAGTACCACTAATGAACATAAAGCAATCAGCAGGGTTTCCTATCATGTGCTCAGCATGACCGCTTGTGACATTGATGATTACATGCAGCCTCTTGAAGACCTAGCTGTGTTTTGCCTTGTGTCTTTTAAGGTCACTTTGCAGTAAAGCTGGCACAGGGGATACTTGTTTTTGTAACTGTCTAAAAGGTGATAGTCCCACATTTTGGAGAGATCTCTTCTTACATCTTGTTGTGACCCAGAGACTGGAAGTGAAGAAAAAACTCCCCAACTGGACACAAGCAGGAAAAAAATGTATGAATCTTAAGCATTCCCTGTACTTTCCAAAACGATGGCATTCCTGTCCAAGAAACTCTAATGTACAGCATAACCAAAATAATGAACTCACTTTTATCCCCAACTGTGGAAAGTCAGTAACAAACATTAAATGTTGGTATTGTTAGTGCTACTGTTGTCCTATATCATTGGTCTCCAAACTACGGCCCAGGGGCCCTATGCGGCCCTTTGCTTGCCTTTATCCGGCCCTTGGGGCACAATTCCACTATACCATCCACTGACAACAGCAATAGGACATACTTCCTGTCACTGACCCCAACAATGGGGTACTATTTCACCCACTGACACTAATGATAGGGCAGAAATGATAGGGCCCCATTGTTGGGGTCATACCAGTGATGGGGCACAATTCTTTCCTTTAACAGCAATGATAGGGAACTATTCCTCGCAATGACACCAAAGGTGAGGCATTATGTACTCCCACTGATGCCAGAAAATTTTCTACTCTTTCTTTTCACAATTCGGCCCTCCTTTAGTCTGAAGGACAGTAAACTAGCCCTTTGTTAAGAAAGTTTGGAGAACACTTTCCTATATGATCAATTTTGGCTTGGGGAAAAAAGCCCAGGTCTTAAAAATATGACCAAAGTCAATACTGTTGATTTTTTTTCCTATATTTCTTTTCATCATAGGCATTAGCATCATCATTATTTTCAGACTGATTAGTCCAGTATGGGTTATGAATCAACAGACTGAGTGAATCAGTTTTAAGTGTTTCCTTTGTCCTGATTCTACCCCAGCTAAGAAATATAATCCTACCAGTGTGTGATGGGATTTCTTTAGAATCTTCTCCCAGTTGACCATTTCTGGAGCAATTGGAACAATCAAACAAATTTTGCCTCTTTATTGTAGAGGTAGAGTTTCTTTAGTTACTTTATTCATTTATTGGGGCATTGATACTCTACTGCCATTTTGCTGGTGTTATATTTTCAATCTATGAAATTTGAACTGCTATTATGTAAGGTGTTTTATAATCACAGGTCTGCAGATTTCAGTTAATTTTGTATAGTGTGGATGACTTCCTTTTCTTTTCTTTGGAAGCAGCTTTTTTCTTTGGAATCCATTTTTGCTGCTTTAAATGTCCATCAGTTGCTGGCAAACTCATTCCCTTCTCTTGCACCTCCTTGGGACTAGTAGTTGAAAACCATTTGCTGCATTGAGGACAAATGCACACTCCTCCTCCACCCAAAGCTCTGGTCTGTGGGTGAAGAATCAGCACCTCCACAAATAATACTTTTAGGAGACTGGAGTGTAGCCAGAGGTGGACGCAGCTTACAGAGCAGCTGTAGGAGACTGGTTACAGCACTTGAGGAAGCCTGCTGGAGTGAGGAATAAGGTAAGTATTTACTCCTTTATTCATGGCTCCTAGACTAAATGAGCATTTAACATTTGCAGGGTGGGGGAATTCCCACTTCAAGGGTGAATTTGCCTCATGCAGACAGGATATTTAAAAAAAAAGTTCTAAAAATGTCAGTAGCTTTGTAGTGTAGCGTTTTTCAGCATTTTTTTTTTCAATGGATCAAAAATGTCCAAAAACGTTGGTGAGCCGCATTTTTGCACGCTTTTGGGTATTTTTGAGTATTTGAGCATTTTTACAGCTCAAAAACCTCTCTCAGAACCCACTAATCTTGGGTTTACTCTTCCGTTCACTGACAGACGCAGCCTTCTTATGACATGTGGGGTTATGCTCATATCACTAGGAGTATACAAGGCAAAAATAAAACAAAAGCATAGGTTGGCCCCTCCCAGGGGGCCGTCCTCACCTTAGCATATAATCCCCCTGCACATCAGTTTTAAATTGCCTAGTGCAAGGAGTAGACAAAGAGATTCAGGATGGAGTCCATCCACTTGGTCGTGGCCGCCCTGCACCAAGGGGAATTCATGGCGTCCCTGGATATCAGGGACGCGTATCTCCATGTTCCAGTTTGTCACAGTCACCAGCGTTTTCTACGCTTCGCAGTGGGGGACCGGCATTACCAGTTTGTGGCACTTCCCTTTGGGTTGGCTTCATCTCCCCGAGTGTTCACCAAGGTGGTGGCCCCGATGCTGGCGCTGCTGAGACAGAGAGGTATGGCGGTAGTAGCATACCTCGACAATTTACTCCTGAGAGCAGAGTCTGCTGCGGCTCTGGAGGAGAACGTGACAATCATGGTGTCCACGTTAAAAGAGTTCGGTTGGCTGATCAACCTGCAGAAATCATCGTTGACTCCATCCTGCCGGCTGGAATACCTGGGTCTGATTCTGGACACGGTGCAGGCAAGGGTGTTTTTACCACCAAACAAGCTCCTGACACTTCAAGCAGCAGTGCGGACCCTGTTATCATGCCAGTGGTCCTCCTTATGGTTCTGTATGCGAGTGTTGGGGCTCATGGTGTCGACTTTCGAAGCGATACCTTACGCCCAGAGTCATACTCGGCTCCTGCAGAAGGCGATTTTGTCGCAATGGGACAAATCCCCCCTATCCCTAGACAGACTGATCAGGTTGGATCATCAGTCCCGAGGATCCTTGATTTGGTGGATTCGGGCTCCGGCCCTAAAATTGGAAAAATGTTGTCTCCCTCTCAATTGGTCAATAGTAACAACGGATGCCAGCCTGTCAGGCTGGGGAGGGGTCCTGGGTCAGTTCTCTGCCCAGGGTCGTTGGTCAGTGCAGGAAGCTTGTCTTCCAATAAATGTACTGGAACTGGCAGAACTTCACGTGCCAGCTCTCTCTGCAATCTACATCCCAGGCGACTTTCTCAGCCGCCGGACTCTGGATCAGGGGGAATGGTCCCTACATCCAGAAGTGTTCCGCCAGATTTGCCTCAAGTGGGGCACGCCAGAGGTGGACCTCATGGCCCCCAGTTTCAATCACTGTCACGTACCTGACGGTGGAGTCTGTCTTGTGCAGGGAACAACCGCTCTTGCGCACCCGATTCAAGGACCCCTGGTAGTGGGGACAGAGGCCCAAGAGTGCGGGATGGCACGAGGGCTGGAGGGTCACCGATGGTGTAGTGAGGCTCCAGAAGGCGTGCAAGTAGATGGATGGTCGTACAGGCTGGGTTGGCAACAGGCAGGCAGGAAGGTACAAGAGGATCAGGCAAACGGGTAGTCAGAGTCCAAGCAAGGTTCGTTAACGGGCGGGCAGCAGAGGTACAAAGGAGCAGACAATCGGATGGTCGTGGGTAGCCGGGGTCGGTGCAGGTAGCGGACAGCAGGTCAGGACAAGCCGGGTCAACAGGAGGCAGGACAAACACGGGAACAGATATCCGGAGCTGAGGCGTACAGGTCGGG
>BLSH010009475.1:2335877-2348557 GCA_018402905.1 Glandirana rugosa | reverse complement strand
AAAAACCGGTAAAAATGTCGACGACAAAAATCGAAGTCTGCAAAAAAGGATGTCAGTGATTTGAGGGGTAGTACAATAGGATGTCAACACGAGTATTCAAATGTATGGGACCGTTTTAAATGCTATAAAACCGGTAAAAAGACTCTTATACTTACTATTGTGTTTTTGTAAAGAAAGTGAGTACCAATCACAAACCGACTTCGGTAAATAATAGTTAGGTGACACAAATGAAACAAATTGGTAAAGTCTAGGCGCGATATCGGTTTCATGCCGAGGTCGCGCCTAGACTTTACGGGCCTCGCGCGCGGGAGCATGCGCAGTGGAGGACGTCCATGGACGTCCTCCGGGCATTTCAGATCCGCGCTGGAGCCGTACTTTGGCTATAGCGCGGATCTGAAATGGTTAAACAAAGTAAACACAGTGGATTGATAATAAATGGCTTCAGCCAAACACTAACCATGAGTGAAAGAAATGTTTTTGTGTTATCATTCATATTCTCAGAAAAATGGCCAAAATATCGTAAATTTTGCCAGGGTATGTAAACTTATGAGCACAACTGTAGGATAACATGATGGGGAGTTTAGTGACTGTAGGAAAAAACGTCTGAAGCTAAAAACAGCAGCTGTAAAAATGGCCAAAAATGTCCTGTGCGTATGAGGCCTTAAAGTTTCATGGAGCTTTAAATCATTTGTTTTCACCATTTGTTTTGTAGATTCAGCCCATGAAAACAAACAAATGGTTTGTTGGTATGAATCCATGCAAAATATACTGTATGCCCTAATCAGCTACATTTATGTATTTCAAGTGTAAATTCTGTGTTAAGCAGAGGTCAGTAGACAATAATATGATGTTAACACGTGTTCAATGAATGGCTAGATTTGTTTATGATAAACAATATCTACGGTCACCTGGAATCATTTTAACAAAATATTTCAAATTTCACATAACATACCAGATATGTTACCTATTGCACACCAGATATTTACTCTAAACCGAATCAATGTTTTATTGTAGCATTGCATTCAAGTATAGACTATAGATCAATAAAACTATGTTAAGTGCAATGGAAATATCAGCAGCATATAAAAACCATAAAGATCTGAGTATTGAAGGGGAGAAATGATAGAATACTGAAGAGGCAAAAAAATAAAATAAAAATAAAAAACACTGAAGAAGCTTCTCCGAATACAGCACAAAGAGCTATGGATTACACTTTAAAGCTGCAAAGGGTTAGGACAAGAATTATGTACTTTTAATATGAGACAAAGCCAGCTTCCAAATGTCGATTCATAGGTAGAAAGAGTCATTGTGTCAGCAAAAAGAGGACAAACTTACTGTACTGCCAATTCTGTCTGCAAATTGTGATTTCATGCTCATGATATACCTGAAACAGACAGTGTGCTCTTTTTTGCGTTTGCCTTGTATACAATTAGGAAATGCCAAATAGTTCAGATGATGCACCTTAATCTAGAATATCTGCCAGATGAAGCCTGCTCCCTGTTATGTTTTTAATATCATTAATTTGTTATGCTAAAAATATTCCATGGTTTCTGTTGTTTTTCAGCTTCCATTTTACCATCTCTAATGTCACTATTTTCATAAAGTAGATATAAACACTAACTGATATAATTTGGTTTGCTTAAAGTGGTTTTAAAGGCAGAGTTTTTTTTATCTTAATGCATTCTATGCATTAAGATAAAGAAAACCTTCTGGGTGCAGCAGCCCCCCCTCAGGCCCCCTAATACTTACCTGAGCCCCATCTAAACCCAGCTCCAGTTTGGCTGCCCGGAACTCCCCTCTTCATTGGGTGAGACAGCAGCGCCACACCACTGGCTCCTGCTGCTGTCAATCAAAGTCAGTCACTCAATGAGAAGAAAAAGGTTGCAGGACCGGGCCACGGCTCTCTGTCTGAATGGACACAGGGAGCTGTGACTCGGCTCGGGTGCCCCCCATAGCAATTTGCTTGCTGCGAGGCACTCAACAGGAGGGAGGGACCAGGAGCACCAAAGAAGGACCCAAGAAGAGGAGGATCTGGGCTGCTCTGTGCAAAAACATTTCACAGAGCAGGTACGTATAACATGGTTTTGTTATTTTTAACTGAAAATAATCAAGACTATACAATCCTTTAAGCAATGTGTATCATAAAAAAATGTTTTTATTTTAGAAAATAGTATTTTTACTTTTTCATTTTTTGCTGCCTCTCAGTGCTGCTGATTTCAACCAGCAATTTCCTGTCTACATGCACGTCAGCAGCAGCTACATGTCATTGTTCAGAGTGGAAGATGATAATGATACCTGACTGTATGGTGAGCATCTGCACAGCCACTTGAAGTCTCCACTGGAAGTGTATGTTACATTGTGACAATGTAGGAGAGCAGGTGGGAAACCAGAACAACCCATAACAGGAAGCACCCCAACACAAACCTTCATATCAGAATTATTAGATTGCAGATTTACATACAGTCAGGTCCATAAATATTGGGACATCAACACAATTCTAATCTTTTTGGCTCTATACACCACCACAATGGATTTGAAATGAAACGAACAAGTTGTGCTTTAACTGCAGACTTGCAGCTTTAATTTGAGATATTTACAGCCGAATCAGGTGAACGGTGTAGGAATTACAACAGTTTGTATATGTGCCTCCCACTTTTTAATGGACCAAAAGTAATGGGACAATTGGCTGCTCAGCTGTTCCATGGCCAGGTGTGTGTTATTCCCTCATTATCCCATTTACAAGGAGCAGATAAAAGGTCCAGAGTTCATTTCAAGTGTGCTATTTGCATTTGGAATCTGTTGCTGTCAACTGTCAATATGAGATCCAAAGAGCTGTCACTATCAGTGAAGCAAGCCATCATTAGGCTGAAAAAACAAAACAAACCCATCAGAGAGATAGCAAAAACATTAGGTATGGCCAAATCAACTGTTTGGAACATCCTTAAAAAGAAAGAATGCACCGGTGAGTTCAGCAACACCAAAAGACACGGAAGACCACGGAAAACAATTGTGGTGGATGACCGAAGAATTATTTCCCTGGTGAAGAAAACACCCTTCACAACAGTTGGCCAGATCAAGAACACTCTCTAGGAGGTATGTGTATGTGTGGCAAAGTCAACAATCAAGAGAATTCAGAGGGTTCACCACAAGATGTAAACCATTGGTGAGCCTCAAAAACAGGAAGGCCAGATTAGAGTTTGCCAAACAACATCTAAAAAAGCCTTCACAGTTCTGGAACAACATCCTATGGACAGATGAGACCAAGATCAACTTGTACCAGAGTGATGGGAAGAGAAGAGTATGGAGAAGGAAAGGAACTGCTCATGATCCAAAGCATACCACCTCATCAGTGAAGCATGGCGGTGGTAGTGTCATGGCGTGGGCATGTATGGCTGCCAATGGAACTGGTTCTCTTGTATTTATTGATGATGTGACTGCTGACAAAATCAGCAGGATGAATTCTGAAGTGTTTTGGGCAATATTATCTGCTCATATTCAGAACTCATTGGACAGCGCTTCACAGTGCAGATGGACAATGACCCGAAGCATACTGCGAAAGCAACCAAAGAGTTTTTTAAGGGAAAGAAGTGGAATGTTATGCATTGGCCTAGTCAATCACCTGACCTGAATCTGATTGAGCATGCATTTCACTTGCTGAAGACAAAACTGAAGGGAAAATGCCCCAAGAACCAGCAGGAACTGAAGACAGTTGCAGTAGAGACCTGGCAGAGCATCACCAGGGATGAAACCCAGCGTCTGGTGATGTCTATGCATTCCAGACTTCAGGCTGTAATTGACTGCAAAGGATTTGCAACCAAATATTAAAAAGTGAAAGTTTGATTTATGATTGTAATCTGTCCCATTACTTTTGGTCCCTTAAAAAGTGGGAGGCACATATACAAACTGTTGTAATTCCTACACCGTTCACCTGATTTGGATGTAAATACCTTCAAATTAAATCTGAAAGTCTGCAGTTAAAGCACATCTTGTTAGTTTCATTTCAAATCCATTGTGGTGGTGTATAGAGCCAAAAAGATTAGAATTGTATAGATGTCCGAATATTTATGGACCTGACTGTACTGTAGACTGCAAATTACTTTGTTGAAATGCCCATAGCTCCCAACTGTCTCTGATTTCAAGGGACTGTCCATCTTTCCTCTTCATTTGTCCCTCATTTTGGTCTGATATATATAGTTGTATATAAAATGCACTTTATCTTTGAAAAAGGGTTTCACAACATTTTATACAATTTCTAAATTGCTGCATTTGTATATTTCAAAAGCCAGTATAAAGGATTAGTAGTGGTACAGAAAGCACTTGTGTGTTTAATCATTTTTTTGTATGATTCTCCTTTAAGGCATGGCAGGGGGGTGTGTCCTATTCCTACATACTTTTGCTAATAAGTGTCCCTCGTTCCCATCTTAAAAAGTTGGGAGGTATGAAAATGGCCTTGATATATAAAAGAGTATATAAGACTATATATGATTTTGGTGAGAGGGATTACATCTACTTTAAGATTTAATAGAACACAATGCCAATCTTTTTCTGCCCCCAGAATTGATAATACATAATTACCAATTATGGCCTAAATTTATAAGAGAGTATTAGATATGTATTCTCTTCACATGCAAACAAAATATTCATATTTAATTTGCCTCAATAGCCGCTTAATGGGATCCCCTGCCATCCCAGGACCAGTGGCGGCTGGTGTTTTTTTCCTTTTGGGGGGCGGCAAACAATTCACCCACAGCCACCCCCCAGTTGGTGAGGGCGTCCGCACCACCCCCCCTGAGGGTTACCGGCCCGGCACTTACTTTGTTGATGGCACGAACAAAGCTTAACTCCGGGCAATGGGCGGCGTCTTCCACTGCATCATGGCCCATGCATCTCCTCCCTCCTCCTCGGCCAATAGGATCGCTTCTCCTTTCGGCCAGAAAACCCACTCCCTGATTGCCTGGGAGGAGAATCAATGTGACAATAACGAATATTAATTCGCTATTATCACTCAACTGAGCACTGCAGGGCACTGCGCCCCGAGCCCACCATTTTCTGAAGCCCATTAGAGAAGCTGGCTCTAATCAGGTGCTTAAAAAAAAAACTCCATTGGATTCCATGCATCCGGTGCTCCGCATGTAGATTAGGGGGCCAGTTCCAAGGATAGGGGGGTGGCGCCCCTGTGTCCCTAATGGACAGGCTGCTACTGCCCAGGACCCATAGGAGCAACATGAGCTGCTATGGAGTCCAGCCCTCCTAACCCTCTTGTATTGAACTGTATTGTAACTGTACTATCCCCCTTTATAATGTAAAATGATGTGCAAATTGTTGGCACTATAATGTATAAATCTTGTATAATAGTTATGATAATATTATTATTATGATGACTGTTATTACACCACTACTCTCGTGTATTATTTCTGAAAGACTCATATCAAGTGACGCTACAGTTCGATAATTTATGTATTCCTTTCAGAGGTTTGCAGTATGATAATGGAGGACTCACAAAGTGGGGTTATAGGAGTATTCCCAAGAGGCATTGCAGAAATAGAAAGTGATAGCTTGGCCGCCACACACTTCACCCGGCCTGAGTGGTTAGCAGCTAAAATCAGCCTCAGCTCAATTCATCCAGGCCACATCCCAAACATGTTTCGCCCCACCCCCAGGGCTTAATCATGGCGATGAGTATCTCTTGGTTACAGGGGAATAGCCCAGGAGCTGTACCCAGCAAAGCTGCTTTTGCCAGTGTCTAATCAGGTTAAGGTATCAGCCTAGGGTCTATGAATATCCAAGGAATTAGGTATATAGGCACTACAAAGTTCCCACATAAAAGCTACGCCTGGTGCCCAGACCTTGAGGCTGCTGACACCTCCAACGTACCAGAGTAAGGAAAGGGATGGTTGACACTCAAGATGACATCTAAAATAGTATTTCTTTATTAAGTAAACTTGTACAATGCTGTAAAACAACCTATGTGTTTTGGACATTAGTCCTTAGTAATGGCTCAGGAGTGCCGACCATCCCTTTCCTTACTCTATTAATATCCAGTCCTGTACTGTACGATTAAGAAATTTCAATTTCTTGGGCTAATTGATATTATATATAGATGCTACACATTTAAGTATTTCAGCTGGTTTCTTTCTGCAGCAGCTGGTTTTATGTGGCCTGCTAAATAGCATCAAACAATGAGTATTCTAATGTACAATTCAACAGATCATGCCTATTAGAATTCCTTAAAGAAATCAATTAAGATTGTCAAGATGTAATGTGGCATAGCTATCAGGTATCATTAGGACAGATTACACCAGTATGTAGGCCTTACCGCAAGTCTATCCCCATTAGCATTTCTAAGAAGCATCATGTGATGTCCATCTGTTCTGTTACATGTTGAAAAGAACACAGTTTACCTCCTATAGATACCATCGTGCAGCCGAGAAGAACAGCAAAGTCTAAATTATATAAAATTCAAAGCTATTTCACAAATTATTTTTGTACAAAACCTTGGTCTGCTGTAGCTGATGCTTGAAGTCACATGACTGCAAATTTCTCCTAGACAATAGATGCCATCTGAGGCCAGCGGGCAGATTTCTAAAATGCGTGAACCTAAATTGCAACTCCTATGTAGAACTGGCTGGATATTAATCTAGATGCATTTGTCATGTATAGTAACATGTTGGAATATTTTTCATTTTCCTATGACCCTTTGCAAGATTCTAAATGTCTGCTATTTGTAAGTTGTTGCATCTGTTTTATCACACAGGATTGTATTTTGACCTAAAGGGGTTGATTTAATAAGGGTAGATAGACTGTTCAAGTTGCAATTTTTACTTAATTATTTTGAGGCTCTACTGACTTCCATCATGTACATCCATTTCATCCATTATGTACAAGAAAAATACTGTTTTTTTTAATTTTCCTTTCAAGTGACTGGGTATTATTTGCAAAGTGAATTTTCATTATGTAAACAAATGGTAAGAGTGGCGCTGCTAAAAAAGTGCAATAATGTGCAAAAAGAAATGCAGTGGTAATATTGAATCACTAAACAATCCTTAAGGATGTGCAAAAAGCTGCAAAAAATATTAAATATATGGTGAAAAAATTATACCAATTTAATCCAATGGTATCAAAAGATTGTGCAAGTGGGCAATAATATGAACCACCAATAATTGGAAAAGCAATAATAAAACACCAATCATAATAACACTCAGGGCATACTATATAAGAAGTTCATAAATCTGAAAAAAGTAAAATAAATTTAAAAAGATTCCATATACAAATATTATAAAGTCCAATAAAGCCAGTGAACGTGATAAAAAATCAATAAATGTAAATAAAAGCCTTCATAGTGTAATTCCGCAATGTATTTAGTAATTAAAAAGTCAATATCCATGTACATCAAGGTACAGGATAGAAAACACAAAAAGCAGGAAGTCCAGCGCTCGTTTGCATTCCACTGACCCAAAACTGGAAGTTGCGTAGTTTAATTACTAAATAAATTGCGTAATTACACTATGAAGGCTTTTTATTATCCCTACGTGATATCCATGTGATCTAATCGATGAGGAGAGTGAGACATTCGTGGAATCAACTGTGTTGCCACTTTGAGTTTTAATCCCGTTCTATGAACATTTATTGATTTTTAACCATGTTCACTGGCTTTATTGGACTTAAAAATATTAATATATGGAATGTTTTTAAATTTATTTAACTTTTTTAGATTTATGAATTTCTTATATAGTATGCACTGAGATTTATTATGAATGATGTTTTATTATTGGTTTTCCAATTATTGGTGGTTCATATTATTGCCCATTTGCACAGTCTTTTGATACCGTTGGATTGAATTGGTATATTTTTTCACCATATATTTAATACTTTTTGTACATCCTTAAGGGTTGTTTAGTGATTCAATATTACCACTGTATTTCTTTTTGCACATTATTGCACTTTATTAGCAGCGCAACGCCCACACTTAACATTTGTTTATATTCATTGACATCTGCTTTTGTAGATGTACTTGGTGGGGGCAGCAGCTTATTTTCTATCCTAAATACCCAGTCCATTGCGTGGTACTGCATTTTCTTTTCACTTTTGAATTTTCACTACATTCACTAAGCTAAGGGAAAAGTCCCTTGAAAAGTGAACATTTCCTTGCAAAGTGATCAGCTTATTTGTTTTTAGTAAATCAGCCCCAAAATGTTTGTAAAGCCACAACTTCTTTTTTTTTAGTTTGGGTCAAATTAGGTAAGGTTTAAAAACCCAAGTCAGAATATTTTTGTGCTAGACAAGTATAATTCTGCACATTTAACATAATATTCTTGCATGCATTTTTTATTATTATTATTATTATTATTATTTATTTATTTCAGGTACTTACATATGGAAAAAACTCATGGATATGGCTCACTGTGATTACCTGTGGGAGACCCAGCGGAGTTCCGTGCAATTAGCAGTTGTTTGCATGTAATTGGTCATACAGCAGTTTCCTGCAGATGATCAGCCCTGGATGCAGACAGTCTGCAAGGATTTGAATAGTTGCGGGTGCTGTCAGTCTCCCATTGCTTTCTTCCTGCCTGCAACTAATTGCAGGGTCTAACACAAGTTATCACAGTCGGCCCCATTTGCAAGTGTGAATGGGACCTTTTGATTTATTATTGCCCCATCCACTGAGATTTTAAAGCATCTCACATAAAAATGCCTATTCATGGATTGTACTTTTTCAATTCAATTTGCCAACAGTGCTTGTGTCTCTGGTTGGGACTGTAAAGCATGGTAATTAGGGAAGGGGGTAAAAAGAAGGGGAATAGGACATGGATCTATAAGGTTCAATGTAGAACCAAGATCTAAAATTGTCTTTCCGACTCACCCAATTGGGGTGGGGTTTCCAATTCTAGGACCCACAATTCCTGCACAATCAAAGAAATTAAGTGGGGGGGGGGGGAGAGGAGAGAATTCTCCGGTAGAGGTCCATGCCTCTCTTGAGAAAGGATGGGAACACACCACGGATTACACAAATAGTAACTTTATTTAATGTATACAAATAGTGGACTAAATTGCAAGGAACACAAGTAAATTTTGACAACGTTGTCTAAACATAAAAACACTCCCCACTGGTACCAGTATGCAAGTAACAAGGAATGACCAATGATAATCATGTAAAGGGTGTTTGCATGGATTCTGAGGAACTCACCCTGAGCACATACATATCTGAGATGCGGTGTGCTAGTTAAGGGGAGACTTCCAGATCCATCATTTATCCATTTTAAATGTAACAGGGCAATGTTAGCTAACTGTCAAATAAACAATCTTGGATGCTGCTCTTATAGAGTAAGTGACTTCTGGGTTAATGATGTTATCGGGTGCAATGTTAAAATGTAACAGGCATGGTGTATGGGAAGCAGTCATGGTGTAGGTAGATATCGTGCCGACCAAGCTGTATTGCTTAAAGGAGTTGTAAAGGCAGAAGGTTTTTTATCTTAATGTGTTCTATGCATTAAGATAAAAAGCCCTCTGTGTGTAGCAGCCACCCCAGCAACCCCCTAATTACTTACCTGAGCTCCTTTACTCTGCAATGATGTCCACCAGTGTCTTAGCAGTCCCAGACACTTCTCCTGATTGGCTGAGACACAGCAGCAGTGCCATTGGCTCCCGTGGCTGTCAATCAAAGTCAGTCAGCCAATCAGGGGAGAGAGGGGATGGAGCCAGGTTGGGGCTCCGTGTCTGAATGGATACACAAAGCTCTGAGTCAGCTCAGGTGCCCCCATAGAGAGCTGCTGGCTGAGGGGGCACTGAATAATGTGTCTGCTGTATCATGTATTCTATAAAAAGTATCCTGTTCTCTTTATATTGCTTCCCTTATGTGAAATCCCTGGTGTTCCTGCCAGTTTCTCTGTTTTCATATTAAAAACTGACCACACTAAGCAGGAGAACACACTGTGGTCAGTTCTCTAGCTGTGCTGGGAACTCAGCATGCTCTTCTCCAATGATCTGACTTGTCCTGACACTCCCACCCCCCTGCACAGCTTTTTACTGGGAAGATCAGTGTGCTGCTTCTTCTCTCCCCCCCCTGCCCTTATGCAGCTGAGAACAGAAGGATCACTTCTAAAAAAAAGGGAAAAGGGGTATTGTTAATGTTTTTTATTTAAAAAACTATACACAAATGTTTTGCCTTTCATTTCTATTTTAAATTGAATGGGTTGTCTTCCAAAATGATTGTTTACAATCGCTTTAAGTGTGATAACTAGAGTTCAAAAAGGAGGACATAAGGATAAACCAGTATTGGTTGTTACATTTTAGCACCGCATGTAAAATCAGTCTTATTCTCAATTCTCCTGACAAGGCATGTGTAAAAGCAGAAAATGCATGGGTTTCACACAGTTTGCAGAAAACAAGAATTGGGTGGTGTAATTTCACGAGCCACAAAAAGCTAAACACAATGTTGTCTGGAAGATCTTAATGAGGTAATTTGCATCCTATGGCCCATTTTGTTTTCTCACATCTGTGTCTATTGAATGCTTAAATATACACCTCACTGGCAAAAAAAAATAAAAAAAAATAGAGCAGACTTCACTTGGTCATTTTCAGTTAGGGAGATTATCAGTGTACCATAGCATACTATGTAGATACTGGCTGAATGTGCCCATAACGGCCACCAAGTTTAATTCACTGCCTAATGTGAACATTGTGCTTTAGCAGCATAATCTGAGCACAGTAATATCGGAGAATGGAAAAAAAGTATCCTGCAGCTGTTGGTGAGAAAAGCATTCTGATGGTTTTAAAGAGAACACAAACAGGAATTTTATGTCCATGGTAAATGACATACAGTTTTGCTTAAAATTTTCATTTGGATAGATTTAAGACTACAAAATTAATACTGTTGTTACATAGTTACATAGTTAGCCAGGTTGAAAAAAAGACACAAGTCCATCAAGTTCAACCAATAAAAAAAGAAAAAGTATATATATACAGTATATATATATATATATATATATATATATATATATATATATATATCCATGCAATCCTTCACCCACAGTTGATCCAGAGGAAGACAAAAAAACCCTAGCAAAGCATGATCCAATTTGCTATAGCGGGGGAAAATTTCCTTCCTGGTTCCCCGAGAGGCAATCGGATATTCCCTGGATCAACTTTACCTATAAATGTTAATAACCAGTTATGTTATGTTAGGAAAGAATCCAGACCTTTTTTTTCAATCAATTTTTATTGCATTTTCAGTTTAAACATACAACATATTGAAGACAGGACAGAAGCACTCATTAGAAGTAATATGGTAATGCAAGTTATTTCTCATACAGTATTATAGTATCTCAATGTTGCGGATATTTAAGCTAAGATTGGGATCCACTTGTGTGTGTGGTCCATGATTTCCACTGTTTATCAAAGGATGTCCCTGATAGGGAATTTAACGCTATAAGGCGCTCAAAGGTGTGGTGCCTTTGGACTAAAGTCTTCAACTCAGATAAGTTGGTGGTTTTTTCACCCTTCCAATTTTGCAGCATCAATGTGCGGGCGTCCAGTAGAATATGTGTTGTGACTTGCCAGTAGTGAATCGGGAATTTCTCTATTCCAATGTGGAGAAGTGCTGGCCCTGGGTTGGGCTTGGTTATGCATCCAGTTACTGAGGATAATAGCTGGAATACTTGGTTCCGGAAGCTTTGTATATTCGGGCATTCCCAGAACATATGTAGGAGATGGCCGTGAAGTCCACAATTGTGCCAGCAGAGGGGGGATGATTCCGGGAAAATGGTGGCTAGTCTGTGGGGAGTGTATTGCCATCTGTTGTATATTCTGATCATCATTTCCCAATGACTGGTACTGTGTGTGGCTTTATGGATACTTTTGAAGGTGGATTTCCATTGGGTTTCCAAGAATGACTGATTTAAGTCTCTCTCCCATTTGATAATTGTGGGGGTTTTACTAAATGTTTGCTTCCCCTGTAGGAGATTGTAGAAAAGGGAAGTGCCTTTTATCTCCGGATTTGGAGACATATAGAAGTTCCACACTTTTTGAGGGAGTTGAATGGCTGGTACAGGGTGTTTGCTCAGGAAGAACCCAGGAGGCCTTTTTTAAAGCAATCTACTGTGCTGGCCAGAACCACCTCTGGACGGAGTCTATTCCACATTTTCACAGCTCTTACTGTGAAGAAACCTTTCCGTATTTGGAGATTAAATATTTTTTCCTCTAGATGTAAAAAATGCCCCATGTCCTCTGTGATGACCTTAAAGTGAATAACTCAACACCAAGTTCACTATATGGACCACTTATGTATTTGTACATGTTGATCATATCCCCCCTTAATCTCCTCTTCTCAAGAGAGAATACATTCAGTTCCTCTAATCTTTCCTCATAGCTGAGCTCCATGCCTCTTATTAGTTTGGTTGCCCTTCTCTGCACTTTCTCCAGTTTCCCGATATCCTTTTTGAGAACTGGTGCCCAAAACTGAACTGCATATTCCAGATGAGGTCTTAGTAATGATTTGTACAGGGGCAAAATGATGTCTCTCTCTCTCTCTGGAGTCTATACCTCTCTTAATACAAGAAAGGATTTTGCTCTCTTTGGAAACCACAGCTTGGCATTGCATGCCATTATTAAGTTTATGATCTGCCAAAACTCCCAGATCCTTCTCCACTATGGATTCTCCCAGTTGTACTCCCCCAGTATGTATC
>BLSH010009475.1:2294644-2333902 GCA_018402905.1 Glandirana rugosa | reverse complement strand
AAAGAAGTCCAGACACATATGTTTGCTTGTACCCTCTCGAGTACAGGTATTACCCCCAACATCACTTTGTCGGGGTTTACTAGGTGTTACCGAGTTTTCATTTTACCAGGTCTTCATTAACCTGTCTTATTTCCACCTATTTCGTAGACCTGTCTACCGTAGGTGGGTGCCTAGGATTTTCTTAACTCGAGTCAGTAAAGTTTAGGTAACATAGTTTAAAAATCCCTGAGGAATTACTGACGTTATCATAGTCACCTAACCGCATTCCGGTTACACTACGGGTATAAATTTTTCCCTAGTTTCTTTCCAACAAGAATTCATCTATGTGGTCTTTTATTAAACTCTCAAGTATCTTCCCAACTATAGAAGTTAAACTAACAAGTCTATAGTTAATTGTTAAAGACTTTGATCCCTTTTTAAATATGGGCATCACATTGGCCTTACGCCAATCCACTGATACTATTGCAGTCATTAAGGAGTCCCTAAAAATTTGATACAATGGATTTGAAATGACTGAGCTCAATTCTTTTAGGATCCGTGGGTGGATGCCATCTGTCCAGATGCTTTATCCACCTTTATTCTGTCCAATTACTTCTGGACCATTTTACTTTTGAGCCATTGTGGATCATTTGGGGCTGTTTCACTACAACCCCCATTATGGACATGAGCTCTCCCATGTTCGTTTGTATACACAGACCTGAAGAAAGTATTTAATAAGTTTGCCTTCTCTTTGTCCCCAGTCACCCACTCTAGATGATTTTGTAAAGGGCCTACATGCTCCGACCTGACCTTTTTACTATTAATATAATTGAAGAATTTTTTGGGGTTTGTCCTACTATCTTTTGCAATCTGTCGTTCGTTTTGAATTTTTGCGTACTTGATTTCCTTTTTACATATTCTGTTATATTCTTTGTAACATTTAAAAGATGATAGTGTTCCTTCAGTTTTATATTTTTTAAATGCTCCCTCATCTTTGTAAAATTTGCTCTCTTAAAGTTAAGTGTTTTTATCTTTCTATGTGTTTGTTGCTTGCAGCTTACATTAAATGAAATCATGCTATGGTCACTGCTACCCAGATGTTCTTTTACATGAATATTGGTAATAAGCGCTGCATGGTTTGAGATTACCAGGTCCAGCAGGGTATCATTCCTAGTTGGGGCCTCAATAAACTGGACCATATAATTGTCCTGTAATAGGTTTATACATTTTTGCCCTTTAACTGTCCCAGCATAGTCGCCCAATCAAACAGTCCATTGAGGTCTGTTTGTAAGTTGGAGACATCCTGTAAGGACGTTATTCCATTGCATAGCTTCGTGTCATCTGCTGCACACTGAAATGGTACTTTAAATCCCAGACACTATATAATTTATAAATATATTGAAAAGTGTCCACATGTCCACATTCCTGCCACAGGCTTTACAGCATTTAGTCCCCATAGCAGCATGCACAAATTTTGTTACCAGGAGAAGGAAGGGCCAGAATGCAAAAATCCTTTTACTCAAACAGTCGGCCAGTATCAACTTCAGTAATCATAATCCCGGGTGACTGCACACATCTTTAGTTACAAACAGAATGTTTGAAAATTAGAACAGTAGCCTATACCTTATAGAAGTTGCCCAGAGTCCTACATCCCTAGCCAGGGATGTATATAGTCCATAGTCCTGCTACTCTTCTTGATCCCCCCCAATGGAAGTTCTAAGAAGGATCCTAACAGCCTACATACTGTTTGGTTCTCAGTACTTCCCACCAACACTGGCAGTTCCCTGCTAAAACTATTTATATCTTCGCCTCCCACCCAGGATGCCACACTACTGACAGGGGCAGGGCTGGAAGTAACTCTAGGTGCCCCATTCCTATCACTACCATCAGGGCTGTTGATGGAAATTGCAAGGGGCCCCCTACAGACTACCTGACAGGGCTTCCATCAAAAAAAAATTACAGCTATATTTCGCTAAAAATACAATAAAATCTTTATTAGCAGACACAAATACAACATAACTCACAGAATTCCCACTAAAACGAAAAGATAAAACAAAGTCAATAAATAAAAATGAAGATGACATGGGATCAGAGAGAGAGAGAAACAAAGTTACAGAGATAAACTCAGGAGCAGAGCTAACTTTAGAGTCAGCGCTTGAGGGGGGCCCGCACAGGAAGGGGGATTAGTGAGGGGCGACAGTCTCTTTCTCAGCAGATAAAGGCTGGCAGCAAGGAGAGGGGGAGAGACCAGCTTTCAGCTGTTGGATGAAGAGTTATGAAATTGTCAGCCCTCACTAATCCCCCTCCCTGTGTGGGCCCCCCTGTGTGCTCGGGCCCCCTACAAGAGGACTGGTGGTCCCCCTATCAGCGGCCCTGACTACCATGCTTCTATGGGGACATCTAGTTGCTCCTAAGACACCCATATTGCCTATAAATCTAAGTGGTCCTGGACTTTTCCTGTTAAACATTGGCACCAACTTAAGGCACATTCCCTAAAAACCCTTTATTTGAACACAATCTGCCTTTATAACTATGTTTAAAGGCCATAAAAATATACTTGAGGCACATTGTATTTTTTATCAGAAATTACACATTAATTATAGAAAATCATATTCAGATTCATATCATGGTACAAATATTGTATAGCATCTGAAAAGCAGATTATATCCAAAATATGATAAAAAGAAAGAAGGAGAAGAAATTATTGAAAATATACTAAATTGACTTAGGCCATATATTAACCCAACTAGAAATAAACAAGTGGTTTTATTCATAATTCACAAAGATAAATATTACATAAGCATGCAATGTACATTGTTTGCATGAACTGCATATTTAATATTGTAATCCTCCTGCTCTCATGAATTGGTATTTTATCTTTCCCTCAGATGGTTAGATTTCCATAGAAACTCCAAATTCTAGGCAGAAACTAGTGATATTTAAAGCAGTAGTAAACTGCAGTTAAAAAAAAAAACTTCCCCTGCAAGGAAATGTCATAATGTGCTAGTATGCATCACATACTAGCACATTATGAGAGACTTACCTTAAAACACAGCCCTCCAGTGGTGCGCTGTCACCGCTAACAGGGCTTCCATCTTCACTCGGTCTTCTTTCCGGGTTTGTGGCCTCCGGCCACATGAGAGGCCGGAGGCGCAATGATGTCACTCCTGTGTATGCCATTTGTGGTACAGGTACTGAAGGTCCGGCATGACCTTCAGAGTGCATGTGCTGTTGACGTCACCAGCTACATACAGCATATATATATACTCCTAAACAGTGCAAGTTTTGGAGATATTCACAGTGCCTACAGGTAAGCCTTATGGCTTACCTGTAGGTATGAGTGGTAAAATTCCACTACCACTTTAAGTAGCGATAACATGTGCAATAATCTTTGCAAACTGATTTTTACACATAATTTCATGAAAAGGTACATTAAAATACCACACATATATAGCTCAAGGTAATCTCTATTGTGAATTAGCCAATGTTATTTCTTCACAAATGATAAAAACACTCCATAGTAAATAAAAACTTTGTAAGCTTAAGCCTGATTTTTGAGGGCATACAGCCAGACTGTGTGCTCATTTCGAACAACCGGAACTACATGCCCTTTGATTTCTTTTTTAGAATTATCTGACAGAGGTCACATGTTTTTGAAAATATTGGTCTACACTGCACTACCTCCATTTTAGAATGAAAATAATAAAAATCCACATATTCTGCTGTCTAAACAGCAGAACTAAAAACTAAAACATTGTTAGAAAATTTTAAAAGCATACTTACCTTGTGCCCAGGCATGTGCCAGAAATGTAACTGTCACATTTGTTGTGCTCTCAACCAAACTGTCAAACCATTCAATGGCTGGTGTCCTAATTGATTACATGGACAACATCAAGGCAGTTGAAGATCAAACACAGTATCAAAGAAAAAGAAAGGGGAGAGCGTACAGCCACCCTAGTGTTTTACCATGTATTATACCTGAAGTAAACAGACAACAAAGATTGCGCTCACAAGGGGAGTCCTTAGCATGGCAAGTGAAGCCCAAATGGGTGATATCCTCTCCCAGCCAATCTGCACCCGATCTGATGTTTCCCGGCTCTGGGGGAGACTGAGGATTCAAGCCACAGCATCCCACTAAATAACTCTCTACAGCCTTGTATGTGCCCAAACCAACCAACCTCGTGTCGCGTGAGTCTCAGCCATAACGGGCAGTTAAGCGGGACGATATCGCAAAGCCATATCCCAAGCTAGTGGTATGAAGCTGACTACAAGTTTCAGAGGCGTGGCCTCCTTCAGGCCCCTGAAGGAGGCCACGCCTCCGAAACATGCCCGTAACGGCTGAGACTCATGCGGCGCGACGTTGGCTGTAGAGAGTTGTTCAGTGGGACGCTGCGGCTCCAATCCCCCCCAGAGCCGGGAGCCATCAGATGCGGATTGGGTAGGAGAGGATATCCCCCATCTGGGCTTCACTTGCCATGCCAAAGACTCCCCTTGTGAGAGCAACCTTTGTTGTCTATTTACTTCTGGTGTAATAAATGGTAAAACACTAGGGCAGCTATGCGCTCTCGTCTTTCTTCTTCTTAAATACAGCAGTCTGCCAGCAGAAGGGGAGGAGAAGTCGGGTGGAAGTGTGGAAGATGTAGCAGAGGTGCTGTGGAGGCCTCTACCGGGGAGTGGAGTTGATTCCTGGAGCAACACAAGGGAGTAGGAGAACAGCAGAGGTGCTGGAGCAAGCTGGGAGAGGAATAGTAAACAGTTTGTGGAGGTCTCGGGAGCCAGTCGGGAAGGAGTGTCACTGGGAGGAGAGCAGGTGGGTGTGACCTGGAAGAGCGATGGGCTGGAAGTTGTAGTCCATCAAAGGCCCAGCTAGCACCAATGTACTAAGCTACACTTTGAGGGGTCTTTGACCCTGGCCTGTAACGGGTGGTCCGGAGGTCCTGCTGACAGAGTTCAGGCCTCATCATGTGCTAGCTGCAGTGAAGAGAAAGGAATGGAGTGAGCCTGATAAATTTCACTCTAGGTCAGGAAACT
The DNA here is from genome assembly GCA_018402905.1 of Glandirana rugosa. Lineage (NCBI taxonomy): Eukaryota > Metazoa > Chordata > Amphibia > Anura > Ranidae > Glandirana > Glandirana rugosa. Next base: position 2,328,892 of record BLSH010009475.1, on the reverse strand, counting down.
TTGTGAAGTGCTGGAGAGAAGTGAAGGAGCAATGGTCTGCAAGTGAAGTGCTGGAGTGAAGTGAAGGAGCAATAGTCTGCAAGTGAAGTGCAGGAGGATGTAAAGTGTATATACGGCCGTGTATATAGGAGGTCCTGTAAGCAATTCTTTGGGCTTCCCACAGTCACCCCTTTTCCCCATCCAAGTTAAATCCCCTAAATAAAACAAACAAAAACAAGAGACGTCCTGTTCAGTGACTTCGGATGTGTGAGATATGGTGGGATTGAGGGCAGCTATAAGGTGAACCACAACTACCAGCCACTCCCAAGGGAGCACATGGCTACATTTGCTACAGATTTTATACCACCACCCAGTGGGTTTTGGAGAGAGCTGCAACACCTAGGAAACAAAGACTAGTACTTTTGGTTTATACAGCCCATGTCCATACTTATTCAAGTGATCAGAGGTCTGCGCATACTGGTTTATTACAGTAATGTTGGAAGATCAAACACAGGCCAAGATGGCAGCTTCCTTGGCTGAAAATGGTAGGAGGGTTTACCTCTGCTTTAACCAGAAAACAACACTGGCTGTATACACAAACACCAGGGGATTGACTGTGTACTGCGGAGGCAGCCCAAGCACCTACACCAAAGAAATAACATGGGGACGTGAGTTCTCTTTTTCAGCATAGGAAAAGAGATGGTAACCCAGACTATACTGAAGGCTGAAAGCAATCCACTCTTGGCCATAAGGTGATTGTCATTATTTTTCTACAGTGTGACATAGCAGAAAAAAAATGTTTTTTAAAACCTAATGGGTTTAGCATAATAAAATGCAGCTTGACTAAAAGACAAACCATGACATTTAGAATGAAATTCAAAAAAATATCTAGACTGTTTTTCACTGTCTTTTCTTAAACTATTAACTTTTGGGAGCTGAAATTAATATGCCCCCATGTAGGATTCTATCATCTTTCCTCTTTACAGCCATCCGGAGGAAAGGTTTAATCCTCCTGTCAAGCTGCTCTGCAGTCAAATATTCACAGGTTTCCAAGGCAAATAATGAACATTTCTCCCAAGGAACACATAGATGGAATAATATTTTACAGCCATGTGGGAGAAATTCTTCTCCTCCTAACAGTTCTTCAGGTTTTCACTTGCTGATAACCTTATTAGACATCAAGGCCTACTGGGCTCATAAACACATTTCCTACTTCGTCCAAAGCTCTCCATTAACTCAAATTACATTTTCTGTCAAAAATCTTTTTTTTCTTTATCAGTCTTTTCTCTATATACAGTATATCTTTGCTTGAACCAAAAGGAGACAAGTAAATGACATAAAAAGGATCTAATACACAGTAGAAAACATTTAAATTACTGCCACAAATAACCTAATCACTGATTGCTTCAGTGTAACTTTTGTTAAAAGGTAACTCCACTTTTGTGGGAAACAAATAGCAAATAAAAAAAAATAATATAACACATACAGTTGCAACACAAGTCATATTGTAATTGAATGTTATTCAAAATTCCCTTTTCTTTTCAGTCTGTAGCACTGTAATTTTCTGTAAAATGCAATGCAATATGGCTACCTGGAGGCGTTTTGTACACAGATGGTGTACAGAACGCCTCCCAGATATGTCATTCCCTACTTGTGTGATTGGTCTACTGACTTTCCCATAAGTCTGTACTAACATACTAATCAGATTTTGGTCATGCCCTGCAACAAATGTGGCATTTTTGGTGTGATACTCCAATGGGAAATCACATCTAAAGGGATGCAGACTCAACAATTTTCTTTGTTAGAGCCATGCAGGTGCAGCAGCTCACTGATAATTATAAAATCACTTCCATACAGATTCATTTTGCCCATGGACACAGAGAAACAAACAGCTATTTCTGTAGAATACAAAAAGTAGGAATCTGCAACAACTTTGGTAAAATCCTTGCAATGTACATAGATCATAGAGGGGAATATTGTTTCTCAACAAAAGTGCATTTACTCTTTAAAATAAATGTATATATAAAAAAGAAATGCACGGAAACCTCTATAAATATTATATGTGCAAACTCTGCATCTTAAAGGAATACTAAAGGTTCCTGTTTTTTTTTTTTTTTAAATAACAAACATGTTATACTCACCTCCTCTGTGCAGCGGTTTTGCACAGAGTGGCCCCGATCCTCCTTTTCTGGGGTCCCTCTGCGGTGATCTTGGCTCCTCCTCCACATCGAGTGACCCGTCGGGGAATCGCTTTCCCTGGTGGTCACCCGTGCGGGTGCGCTCCCGAGTCCTGCTGTTGCATGTATTCACACATACAGCGGGACTCGGCCCCGCCCCTGGCTCCCATGTCACTGGACTTGATTGACAGCAGCGGGAGCCAATGGCTGCACAGCTATCGATCCATTCAATGAGGACTGGAGCCGGCATCTAGAGGCACAAGGCTTGTCCCTGGCGCTGGATCGGTTCGGGCTCAGGTAAGTAAAGGGGGACTCTGGGGGGGCTGCTGCACTAAACAGGTTTTTCACCTTAATGTATAGAATGCATTAAGGGGAAAAACTGGGAGACTTTACAACCACTTTAAGCTTTGTAGACTGCACAATGGTTGTACTTTACTACCCCTTTCTTAGATGCTGGCTGACTCACTAAAAAGATGTACTCCCTTCCAGGCTGATTTCTTATTCAACAAGTTTGAAAGAGATCCTGTCCTGTCCTAACATAATAATATATAGGTAAAAGCACAGACATATCAAGTATTTTAAATGCTTACTTTCAGCATTTTTCCTTTCTATAAACAATTTTTTATTTACTTGCAGAAAAGCCTCTGAATTTGCTAGAAAATCTGACTATTCCACAGCACATTCAATTATGTAGCATGGCCCCCTCTCTCCATGCATGTCATAGCCCTCTTTTCTTCTGGGCATGTCCAATTACGCTATGTGCTTGTCCCTTCACCTCCCTATATTAATTATTGTTTATTATTATTTAATATTATTATTATAATAGAGAATTTATATGGTGCCATCAGTTTGCAGAGTACTTTACAAAATGGAAAGATACAGTACATTTTAAATACAAGAGGAATCGGAGGGCCCTGATCATTAGAGCTTCCAATCTAAAAGGGAGGGTCAGTTGATACAAAGGGCAAAGGGTAATAACTGTTCAGGATGAGTAGATAAGAAAAAGTAAAAGTATTGTTTATTAGTAGAAGCAGGATAGGTCTCTCTGAAAGATGAGTTTTCAGGGATCTCCTAAAGGTGAATAGAATAGGAACCAGTCACACCAATTGCGGTAAGGTATTCCAGAGGATGGTTGAGGCTCTGGAGAAATCTTAGAGATGAGCATGACAGAAGGGAACAAGACAGCTAGAGTGCAGGAGGTCTTGGAACAAATGCAAAGAATGCTTTGGTTGGTATTTTGGGATAAGGTTGCTGATGTGATTCATTGGGTAAGCGGAAGACAATAATGGGATTGGACACTGAATGGTCTGGTTGGTAAGGTGAATGAGTCTGGCAGCAACATTCATGATGAACTGAAGGAGGTAATCCTGTGTAAAGGTAGCCCCATGCGGACGGAATAGCAATAGTCAAGGTGAGAGATAACTAGGGAGTGAATTATTAGTGAATTTTTTGTTCAGAATCATACTTACCTAAGTGGATGCAGCATTGGTCCCCCCGCCGGCTCTAAGGCTGAGAACTGAGCGATGAAACACCACTAATCGCTCGGTTCTCAGTGCTCCATGAGCAGAGAGCTGGTGACTGTCAGTTACCGGCTCTCTGCTCTACCCCACACCTCACTGGAACACTGGGCTGTGGAAGGGGCAGGAGCAGCTGGCTCAGGCTCACAGCGGCTCACTGAGAGCCTGAGCCAGGTGCCAGTCCGGGGATCCCAGCCATATGATCATGATCTTTCTCCAGGCTGGACTGACTCTGTGACTTCAGCCGACAGCGGGCTTCAGATAAAAATGGGTCACAGGAGTGCAGAACTCCACAAGAGAAGTATAGCCAAACAAGATTTGGCTGTACTTCTCTTTTAAGAAGGGATTTGGAGATGTTATGGTGGTTGAGGTGGCAACTTTTGGACAGTGATTGAATGTGGGGCCAGAAGGAGCACTCCCAGTGGAGGACTAAACTTTGCACCCTTGGGGAGAGACTGATAGTTGTGCCAGTGATCCCAACCTACCTAACCTTCTATGCAACTGCCAGGGGAGGATCAAAAGAGAATACTCTAGAATGTCACTTGAGTGACAGCTTTAAATCTGCTGGGGCTGCTCACATCACATCCAAGATTTCTGAACCAAGCAGCAGTCTCAGGTTTTCTTTTAACTGGTTCTGTACCGGCTTGCGCACACTTACTGCTGCAGTGTGCCTCTATTCCGCAAATCGCCATCTATAAACGGCGTCACGCGCATGCGCAGCTAGCAGGCGGGACCATGCCACCAGTGGTGCACTCTCGTGCCCACCGCACTCTGCAGGAGTGTGCCCGCGGATTGGGCAGACCCGATGTCCTGGTAGAGAGAGAGAGCAGGGAACCGCCAATGTAAATACGGCGGTTCCTCGCTCTGTCAGTGGGCATTTAAAAGATCTACTGATCCCTGTCACTGGGATCAGTTAGATCTCTTATGCCCATGGTGGCCCAGCCCCCTCACAGTTAGAAAACGCCTAGGGAACACAGTTAACCCCTTCACTGCCAATAACATTTATACAGTAATTTAAATTTCTGATCACTGTATAAATGTCATTGGTCCCAAAAAAGTGTCAACAATGCATGTGCACTCAACCTCTTTGGTCGACCATGGCAAGGCTTGTTCTGAGTGGAACCTGTCCTGTTAAACCGCTGTATGGTCTTGACCACCATGCTGCAGCTCAGTTTCAGGGTCTTGGCAATCTTTTATAGCCTAGGCCATTTTCATGTAGAGCAACAATTCTTTTTTCAGATCCTCAGAGAGTTCTTTGCCATGAGGTGCCATGTTGAACTTCCAGTGACCAGTATGAGAGAGTGAGAGCGATAACACCTGAGATCTTGTAACACTAACGAGTCACTTGACACCAGGAAGGGAAAGTGGCTTATTGGGCCCAATTTGGAAATTTTCTCTTAAGAGTGTACTCACTTTTGTTGCCAGCGGTTTAGACATTAATGGCTGTGTGTTGAGTCATTTTGAAGGGACATCAAATTTACACTGTTATACAAGCTGTACACTCAGAACTTAACATTGTAGAAAAGTGTCATTTCTTCAGTGTTGTCCCATGAAAAGATATGATAAAATATTTACAAAAATGTTAGGGGTGTACTCACTTTTTGTGAGATACTGTATATGAATTCTCCTTTTTGTATGTCATCGTCTTGTATATTCATTAAAATTCTTGTGTTCAATGATGTATCACATGTTATGAGGTATGCTTTATTTTTATGTCAGTTAAACAATTTACTTAATTTCTCCTACCACGTGTCTTGTGCCTTACTCAAAGTCCCAAACAAATCCCCTCTTGTATACCTGCAAAAGTCAGGGTCTCCATAATAATGCCCAGATTTTGGAATGGGATGTCCAACACGCTTATATATACTGTAGGTGTGCTAGTCAGGTGTACACAAACTTCTAGCCATATAGTGGACGTGTTGCAGATCAAAGAAACCATTAAAGTAGCAAGGCTGCCAGAGATGTAGCATTTTTAGAAGGCGGTCAGCAATGGTAGCCTCTGTATTTCTCTCTATACTAGTTTTACTTAATCAAATGGAGTACTGGTAGCAGCTATCTCTCCAACGTCTAGTGCAGTAAACATAGGAGGACATTGTTGGGGGATCCTGGAATTTAAGCTCAAGCTCTATGCAGTGTGCTGGCTTAAAAGGTAAAGGGATACAAATTCTGGGAATTCCTGGCTATAGAGTACTGTTGCTATGGTAACCAGAAAGAGAATTTTGATCTTTTTTTCCAATCTGCTGCCTGCAGATTGAAACAGAAAGATAATATGTACTAGAGTCACATTATGAAATTGGCTCTGTAGTAGAAATACGTGTACTTTTTCTTTAAATTGTATTTTTCTTTTAGATATGTCCCAGTTGGGTAGTACAAGCAACAAAATCCACCGTAGAAATTTCTACTGAAGTTGTACTCTTACATCAGTTATATTAGATTAAAACTCCACATACAAACTCATGTGTTGGTGATTGCTGATTTTTAGATTGTCCAGTTGCTTCCATGATATTGAATACTAATGTATGAACCATTATATTTTAAAAAGGCGTCTAAATGAATGGACATTCATCCAAGAGATTGTAACTCAGTTATGTAGTGGTGATCAATAAATTGTTAGTCCATGTTGCACTTAATTGTTCCCTGTGTGTGGTGATTACTAGCACTTCACAGAATAATCATGGGCAATGATCGCTGAGTTACACAAAAAGGAGGAAAAAGAAGACTAATAAAATGTATCTTCTGCCTGAAACTTATTTTCCAGATTCTTCTTACCCTAGACCAAGTTCCTGGACTGGAGTTTAAGAACAGAAAACGATAAAGTTTAAAGGGGTTGTAAACCCTCACAGTTTTCCACCTTAATGCATTGTATGCATTAAAGTGAAAAACTTTTTCTGTTGCAGCTGCCCCCCAGAACCCCCCTTTTACTTACCTGAGCATGATCTTTCCCGGGTCGGAGACAAGCCTAGCAGCTCCAGCTACAGGCTCCAGTCCTCCTTGTATAGATAGATTGATAGCAGGGGAGCCATTGGCTGTCAATCAAGTCCAGTGATGCGGGAGCCCGGGGGGCGGGGCCGAGTCCTGCTGTCTGTATCAATGGACGCAGCAGTAGGACATGGGAGCGCGCCCACACAAGTGCCCCCATGGGAAAGCACTTCCTTGACAGGGCAATCAAGAAGAGAAGGAGCCAGGAGTGCCGCCGGGGGACCCCAGAAGAAGAAGATCGGGGCCACTCTGTGCAAAACCGCTGCACAGAGTAGGTAAGTATGACATGTTTGTTATTTCAAAAAAATAAATAAAAATAAACAAACCTTTAGGCCTCATACACACGGACGTTTTTTGACGCCGGCGTTTTCTGGCGTTTTTTGCAGCTCTCCATGTTAGTCAACGGCCCCATAAAAACGTCGGCGTTTCTGAGCTGTAGGTGGCGTCGGCGTTAGTGAGCTGAAAGTAGAACCCATGGCCATCGCGTTCTGAGGCTGTAACATTTTGACATTTTTTGACGCCGACGCCACAATATGCCAAGAAACGCCAACATATGCCACCATATGCCACCTATTATTATACCGGCGTTTTCCGGCGTTTTTTGACGCCAACGTTTTTAGGTTGAAAAATAGCAGAGGGATGATTTTGTTTTAAAAAACGCCTATTGACGCCTATTGACGCCGACGCTCACTAACGCCGAAAAACGTCAATACATAACGCCGAAAAACGTCGCCTTTTTTTCCTTGACGTCGGGCCCGACGTTTTGTTTTATTTTTTTATATACGCCCGTGTGTATGAGGCCTAAGTATCGCTTTAAGAAATATAAGCCTGCTAAGTGTTTCATCTTCTTTGCTCCTACTTTTTATGTCACACGACATGTAATACAGACCTAGACTGGAATTCCTACAGATATTTCTGACTTAGTGTGAGCTGTCGGCTATAATTTAACAAAAGAGGAAAATTATGCTGCACTTGCCTTTGAATACAGATAAGCTGTACCACTGTGTGAAGTTTCATGATGCAAGCTGTGGTGATGTCTATCAACATAGGCAGGAAAGTAATAAGTAAGGCCTACACTTGTATGGGTTTAAGAGTAAAAAAGGTTGACTGTCTTTTAACTGTATCTTCTACTGGACAGTAAAAATGTGCTAATCATCCTGTAAACTGAACCATGAAAAGGCAATTTACTGTATAAGCTGTGCTGTGTGATTTCTATGAGTCCTCCAATTCCAATGTGAATCTGTTCTTATCAGTTGTGATGGGCGAACTGTTTGGGCGGAGCATCGGTTTGGCCCCAAACAGTGCCCGTTCTGGTGTTTGCTTAAATTTGCAGGGCACCCCGCGGGATGTTCAGTGCAATGCACAGTGCATTCTAACCCTGATTGGCTAAAGCAATGCACGTGACCACTGGTCAGGTGCAAGGCTTTGCCCAATCCGGCAATCAGGGCACAGTGAATAGCTGGCTGTTTAAGAGTGGGCTGGGAAGCTGGTCGCCGCATCCTTAACAATGAATGAGTCATCAGCTGTCAGCAGGTTTCCCTGCTGATAGCTGAATGAAAAAAAAAACCTTGCCGGCAATAAAAAAAATGTGAAAAAAAAAACTGTGTGGGCCCTTTGGTTCTGGTATGGATTTTAAGGGGTACCCCACGCCAACATTAAAAAAAAATGGTGTGGGGCCTCACCCAAAATCCATACCAGACCCTTATCCAAGCATGCTGCCTGGCAGGCCAGGCAAAGGGGGCGGGGGCGAGCAAGTAGGAGCTCAGGTTTAGACAGAGGGAGAGCAGTTAGTGCTCAGGGGAGAGAACTGAAAAACGTACCCACAGACACCGGTAAGGGGGCAAGGAGTCTGCCAAGAAAAAGGAGAGCAAAGACCCCGCAGGTGTGAAGAGCCACGTGGACCCCAGATACAGGTGTAGGCTTGAGAGGGGAGGCACAGAGCATTGCAGACAACCTTTCATCTGGCTCCCAGAGACATTTGAGCAGTGCAGAGGCGTCCAGGGGAGAAGTGGTCTGAGCTGGGTCTGTCGTCACCCAGCCTGTTGGGACAGAGTCATGAGGCTAATTGCCGCCAGGACACCTACTCAGTATTGGTGTTCTAAGAGGCCTTTGTCCTCCCTCATATTTCAAATGTATTTGGCATCACAGGGATTTGCTGCTGGCAGTAGAGTTTTGCCCAAATAGTGTGGTCTCACCCTTCTCTTTCTTGTGGATTACAAGTACCCTGTGCTTCGATGAGAGTTCAAGGGCCCCATCACAAGCTCCTTCCCCATTTCCTTCATTTTTATGGACAGTGCATTAATTGCATAGTTGCCATTAATGCAATTTGACAGTATAGTTCCTGTGTTCGGTAAATCAAGCTTTATTACTGCCCACATCTGCACTTTAGGTTACCTTGCTATTGTTTATGTTGATCTGGACACTGAGTGTCATCTTATGCCTAGTCCTTATTACTAATCACCCTGTATGCTAAATTGTGTTATTACCACCGATAATCCATTGCTATGCTTACTTCATTACCAGCCATATCGGGTAACAATTTATTAGGTTTGCCTTTTATTAACTGGCCCAAAGCTTGTTTTCTTTGATATAATACTACTACCCAGTACTAAGTATTATTTTCAGCGGTTTTCTGTGATATTGCAAGCTTTGTACGCTCAACCTAGTGTGTCAGAGAGGCTAGGGTTCTTAAAGCAGAACTTTACCCATACCAACTTGAAAAAAATAATATTCTTTAGCAAGGAACATACATTCCACATAATTATGCTACCATTTTGATTGATGTCTGTATGATTGTCCTCGAGGCACTTATTTTTAATGTTTTACATAGCTATACCTGCAAAAAGGGCCAGCCTGAAGTGATCCAGCAGGACTTTTTTTCTGACTTAAGCTCCACTTTAAGGTATCGAGGCAAAGAACAGAGGACCCATCCTAACCAGTGGTCCCTGTGGGGATAGTACTACATTACCATAGTGCAAGATTATCAGTGAATTGCACCAATACACCTTAAAAGCACACTCAATGCATGTCCATAACAGTGCACCACAACCATCTGTGCATTGTGATATGCCCCCCAAAAAAGTGCAGATATGTTTGATATCAGATGCATTTGCAGCCCATTCAAAATCATGTGAATGAGGGCACCTTAAAATTTTATAGCAATAGGGTTTTTAATTTCTAATATAAAATAATTGTGTCTTGCAATAACTTGGGATTAATTATTTGGATCATATTTACAAGGGTCATAAATGTTTAAAGTGTATTAAACCAAAGAATAAAAATTATATGTTGAAGTATATCAGTCCTTAGCTCCAGTATTTGCATTAGTTTTCTGTTTCAGTAATTGTTCTGTCGATCCTACCAGTAACACACTTGATGTCCTACGGTTCCAATGGTTGCAACATTCACTGACAGTACTGTATCTATAGAAAAGCAGCATTGTCACCCTAAAACAAGAAGTTTTACAATAATTAGTGAAGCGCTACCTCACCAAAACTCCTCCCTTCTGGACACCTGTGATTAATCCCAATAGTGACTGCTAAAAAACAATACAAATCTCCTATACAGCCCCTACAGGGGTCTCAAATACACTCTGTGTAAATCGAAAAATGAACATGTGGTTAATCATTTCAATACCGCACACATTTACCCCCTTACTGCTCAGGCCAATTTTCAGCTTTCATCGCTGTCACACTGTGAATGACAATTGCGCGGTCATGTAGTGCTGTACCCAAACAGAATTTTTATCATTTTTTTTTTTTTAGTTAGATAGAACATTCTTTAGGTGGTATTTAATCACCACTGGGTTTTTAATTTTTTGCTAAACAAACAAAGAAAATAATGAAAATTAGAGAAAAAAAAAGTTTTTCTTCGTTTCTGTGTTACAAAATTTTGTAAATACATATTTTTGTCCTTCATTGATGTGCACTGACGAGCCTGCATTGACGGGCACTGATACTGATGAGGTGGTTCCTGATGACTATCAGTGCAGATCCCCCCTGCGAGGAAAGCCGCTTATCGGCTCTCCTCTACTCACGCACTTTCGGCGTGAGTAAATGCATGCCAAATACTGGCACTTCCTATTTACACTGTGATAAGCGGTGAATGGACACAGCTGATCACATGGTAAAGAGCCTACACACCGCACCACCGATCTCTGCACTGCGCACCCCCGGCTTGTTCTGAAGGTTGTCATATGACATCCAGTCATAATGATTAAACCACCACTTGGTCTTCATTTTGCTATAGGCTGGATGGGAAGTGGTTAAAGAGGAGCTCTGGGTCAGTTATAAAACATGTAAAAGTCAACTGCTACAAATACTATAGCTGCTCACTTTTAATATTATTATAGAGGCAGTTACTGGCCCAGGGATCCAGCTCTGTCTTTTAGGCCAATTCTTCACTGGTCTTCAGGTCCCCAGTGCCGCCATCTTGATTGTGGGAAGCCAGCTGTGACTTCCTGGTGTTTCACATCCAGCTTCCCACATGCGAGTGACGAGCTGCACTTTTTAAATGGTCCCACAGGAGGTTGCAGATGGGGGGAGCTGGGAACAATAACTAGATATCTAGATATCACAGTGTTCTGTGAATGGAAAACTACAACTGTCGACAGTCTTTGTGACTGACGGGTTGTTGAACTCAGTGAACTACCATGCCATTGTTGGTCACTGTGGTAGTTCATTGAAAGTTCCTATCAGTGTGTAACCGAATGCTCGTATGAGATACCAGCACACAGCTTGCACACAGAGTGTGCAAGAGCCCTGCATTGCACCCATGACCTGCTGATTATGGATGCACTGCTTTGCAAGCTCCAAATAAAAAAAAATAATAAATGCACATTTTTTTACCTGCATAAAGATGTGCATTTTTTTTCCAAAGGTGAACTTATCCTTTAAAGATGAGTGTGAATCCTGGTTGGATGACAGGTTTCCATCAGAAAGACCATAGCCAATCAAAGGATGACAATAATTAGCTGATCTGTCTAGCAACAGCGGAAATCCTGCCTGGATACAGCAAAGGGGGTACCTGAAATAGACAAAAGGAGAGCCAAGAAACTGCCCAGTATAAAGACCCTACTACCATCTAAAAGAGACCTTAAATAATATTACCAAGCAGAGCTAGGGGCTCACAATCCCATGGAGCCACTGCGTAATACTTGTGGCCCTGACACGATGCATTTAAAAAACACACCTAAAAGTATCTGGCGTGAACAAGCCCTAAAACCAATGGGGTTATTTGTTATTCTTTGGTAGTATCAGTGGGTTTAGTTATATTCTGCTGTGCACACCTAGCTATTCTGACTTCATTATTAATACAGTGGTACCTCGGTTCACATACTTAATTCGTGAACTGACTCTGGTCGCGAACCGAATTGGTCGTAACCGAGGCAAATTTTCTCATAGGGTTCAATGTAAATCAGGTTAATCCATTCTGACCTTTCTTTTTGTTTTTGAACCACAAAGGTATGAAAAAAGTACAGTACAGCACAGTATGAAGAGAGAACATTAACCTTGCACATTCTTGTCACCTGCATTTGTGCTTTGCATATTCTTGTCACCTGCATTACTGCTCCGCCCTTTCTTCTTGCCACCATGCTTGCTCTGCATTTTCTTTGGAGCCATACTGGATGTACAGTACAGTATGTATGTGCTAAAAAGCACACCAACAAGCTTCTCAATACTGTACTGTACATGTCTTCACAGTACTGTACACTTTCAGTGTCTCGCTGTGACCCACGATTTCACCAGAGCAGGGAAAAGCAGGGAAAATGGCCATAAATCATGTTCGTGAACCGAAGCGGAGTCCATGAACCAAATTTTTGTAAACTCTTCTGTTCGTGAACCGAGTTGTTCGTGAACTGAAGCACCACTGTAGTAGGTATAGTCATTTAAGTCCATGTTCTGATGGACCTTATCCCACTAGTGTGGTATATTGCATCCTGTGACTTCTATTAGGTAGACCAGGGATCTCCAAACTATGGCCCTCCAGCTGTTGTGGTAGACCATAAGCAAAGGGATTTTGCAGATGTATTTACAGTCAGATGACTTCCTTTACGACCTTTGCCATTTGTGAAATTTACTAGGACAGACAACACCTGGTAGCATTTAACCTGAGCAATACTTTGTTTATCGGTTTCAGAACGAATTTTTCAGCAGGTGCAATGGTATCCTAAATCTTGGCATTCCGACATAGAAAGGTCACACCAAACATCCTTTTAGATGCAAATGATGGTTATGTTTCTTCTTCAGCCAAGTCAGTCTGTAGTCATTCTATGTCAAGATTTAATTCCAAACCCTCTTACCATGAACATGGCAATGGCGTGTTTTTCTGTCATTGTTTGAAAAGCCTCAATTACACAAATAAGTGTTAGTTCCATCTAATGGGATCTGCATAGTCCTCTAGACCAGTCATATCCTAATCCCTTTTATCAGTGAAACCTGCTACATCATAAAAGCCAAATTGGTCCCAGGTGGTCAGATAATAGCATCTTTAATTGTGCTCAGAACAAGATTAACTTCTTATCTGACAGCTTGACATCTTTATTGTTATTAATGCGTGAATAATGTAATGTTATTTTATGGAGTTGGCGGGATAAAATATTTTTCTTTTGTTTGGATAAAATGCCGGCACTGGATTTACCTATTTTGGCAGTTAGTATGGTGAAATAATTCACTTTATTGAAACAAGGAATTTATTGATAGTGCAGCTTACGTTTTAAAATAGATTTCCTTTCTTGGCCTCTTTTATACAAGGTAGTGACTGCAAATTATGTAAGTCATAGCAAGGTGATCGTGAAATGTGAAATCGTGAAATGGGCCTGATGCACATCATTTTGAAAAGAGTGACAGGAAAGATGGAGATCACTTCTTAAATCGCAGCCATTTTTTTTTCATATTCACAAGTCATTAATTCTGGGCGGCACAGTGGTGTAGTGGATAACACTTTCGTCTGGCAGCAAAAGGGTCGCTGGTTCTAATCCCAACCACGACACTACCTGCATGGAGTTTGCATGTTCTCCCTATGCCTGTGTGGATTTCCTCCGGGTACTCCGGTTTCCTTCCACACTCCAAAGACCTGCTGGTAGGTAAATTAGATCCTGTCTAAATTGGCCCTAGTATATGTATGAATGTGAGTTAGGGACCTTAGATTGTAAGCTCCTTGAGGGTAAGGGACTGATGTGAATGTACAATATATATGTAAAGCGCTGCGTAAATTGACAGTGCTATATAAGTACCTGAAATAAAATAAATAAATACCAAACACTAATTTCCAATTCAGTTTAAGTGGACCATATGAGTAAGCATTTTTCACACATCAGGATTTCATACTCATGACTCCTTGTACCTCTGTTAATATAACTGTGATTGACCAGATGAGCAATGCAGACCCAATTTTTCATGGACATTTATCAATTTAAGTAGATACCCACTAAGGTCTCATAGTCACATGGGGCATTAAAAATATCAGTTTTAAGAGCAGTTGCCATTTATTTTTTCAGGGGCATTTAGAGACAGAAAAAATACCCCTGCCAGCACATACAGGAGCAGCGGAGTTTGGCAAAAAAAATGCTTCTAAATGTGTGCTAGCGCTAGGCGTGTTTAGCGCTTGAGCATAAATTAATTTCAATGGCCAGAATAAATTATTATTCTGGCCAATGAAATGAATTAACACCCAAGCACTTGACGCGCCTAAACGCGGCTTTAGGTGCATTTTTTACGCTGCTTTTCTTTTGCCAGGAGAAAGGCATTTAGGAGAGCTGAGCAAAATGCCCAGTGTGCATGAGGCCTAAAAGCTTAGTTTCAGGCAAACAGCTAAGTACACAAATGAATTCTGAATATGGGAGTTGTTTAAGCTGTCAAAGGATTTATATTTGTCTATCCAGTACTAAGAATAAGATTTTAAGTGTCAATAAACTCACAACATTAAAAACTATCAATAAATGCTATATTAAATGCTGTTCAAACTCACTCATTCACTATGGGATTCATTTTCTGTATTCTGCAAAAAAACCTGATTGATCCTACTGTTCTCTATCTCCGCCGCCTGTCCATGTCCCCACTGCAGTTGGGGTTTGTCAGAGCAGTGTTGACAGCTCTGCACATGCTCGGTTTTCAGTGTGTTTCTATGTTGAACATTCCTTCCCTGGTCACATATGAGCAGCTTACATAACTACAGAGTTACACAAGTCAGCTTATGCACTCTGGTAAATGACAGCCCACTCCTCCCTTCTCATCCATGCCCACAAACCAGCTAAACACAATGGGGGAGGGATATTACATTTTGATTGGAGGAGGCTTTTCCTCCCTGTCACAGGGCACAGGCTGGAGGGGCGTGAGTGGCAGAAATCTGCCCACA
The DNA here is from genome assembly GCA_018402905.1 of Glandirana rugosa. NCBI lineage: Eukaryota > Metazoa > Chordata > Amphibia > Anura > Ranidae > Glandirana > Glandirana rugosa. Next base: position 2,313,885 of record BLSH010009475.1, on the reverse strand, counting down.
CCATGCTATTGACAAAAAATAGTAAATATTTTATTTCAAACATGTTTCAAACATATATTTGTATGACACATTAAAACAGTTTATTGATATTGATTATTTATTTTTACTCTGTATTCCAATAATTACAGTGCCGTCATCCACATACAGAAAGATAAGGGATAATATAAATAAAGTACAACTAAAGGCAAACCTTTTTTTTTTAGTTTTGGACAGAGTGCAGAGGGATTAGAACTCCTGTCAGGTTTTATTGCTGAATGTGCCCCTAGGATATTCCCCCTTTCTGTTTGCCTGTTTATCATTATCATTGAAAGTGAAAGTAAAAGAAAAAGAAAATTCCAAATTTTGGGTTGTCCCCAGAAAAGTAATAGAGGGGTTAATCATCAAATGGAGACACTAGTTCTCATGGCCTCGGGGTCCCCAAGGAATTCCCTTAATTTGCAGGGATTTTCTCTCACTTCCTGTTTGGTTATGGGTAAGGGTGGATTCGGGCTTGTTCGGAACTGAACGTGCCCGAGCCCGCCAGGAAGTGAACCCTGCACTGTGCTAATCACAGGCAGTGAGATATTCCCTGATCGCTGCAGCCGCAATGTCCCCTAAGGCCCATCCTTAGTTATGGGACAGGAAGTGAAGGTAAATTAAAGCAATGGAACACAGATGATGAAAAAAATCTGACAAGGGTTATAGCCCATAACTCTCCCTTACTCTATCCAAAATGAAAATAGAAACGTCTTGCCCATAGTTCTACTCTCACCACTTCAGCCACGGAAGGATTTACCCCCTTCCTGACCAGAGCCCTTTTTGCGATTCGGCACAGCTTCGATTTAACTGACAATTGCGCGGTCGTGCAATGTTGTACCAAAACAAAATTGATGTCCTTTTTTCCCCACAAATAGAGCTTTCTTTTGGTGGTATTTCATCACCACTGCGGTTTTTATTTTTGCGCTATAAACAAAAAAATAGCGACAACTTTAAAAAAAAAACAATATTTTTTACTTTTTGCTATAATAAATATCCAAAAACAAAAAAAAAGTAAAAAAAAACAAAATTGCTCCTCAGTTTAGGCCGATATGTATTCTTCCACATATTTTTGGGAAAAAAAAAATCGCAATAGGTGTATATTGATTGGGTTGTGCAAAAGTTATTGTGTCTACAAACTATGGGAATAGATTAATGGCTTTTTTTTTATTCATTTTTTTTTACTAGTAATGTTGGCAGCAATCTTCGATTTTTATGGGGGGCCACAACATCACAGCTGACAGATCGGACACTTTTGACACTTTTTTGGAACCATTGACATTTATACAGCGATCAGAGCTTTAACCAGTAGAGATGTGCGCTATAGCCAAAAGACGACTACAGTGCGGATCTCAATGGCCGGGGGGAGTACATGGACATGCGCCCCTCTGCACACTCCCGGCGCGCACTCACAGGGGGCCGGTGCGCGCACGTGGCCGTCGCACGCTGCGTAGGTGTGCCCGTGGGTCGGGCAGACTCAACGTCTGCTCATGACCCGCGATTTCCTGTTAGAGCGGCAGAACGGGGAACCGCCGATGTAAACACGGCAGTTCTCCATTCTGTGAGAGGGGACATAACAGATCCACTGATCCCTGTCACTGGGATCAGTTAGATCTGTTATGTCCCTACCAGCCCCGCCCCTTCACAGTTAGAACAGCCATGCCTGAAGAAAGAGCACGCCTGTTGTTGTCATCACAAGCTGCACGCTCAGAAACGCGTCGCACACTAGTGACGTAGATACATTCCCGCGATGTCTCCTGTGCTCCGGACTCCACACAGAAAGCCGACACTGACGCGGCCGGTCAGCACCTCGGCTCCCTCCTGGATCGGATTATTGCAGACCCAGCGGTGTAGAACCTACGCCCATATACTATGAGATACTGCCTCCCCATGAAATGCCTACCTGTTTTTAACCCCATGTGAGTGTTTTACTTATTTTCTTAATACATTTTTGTACATCTGCACCTAGAGGCGCCTTCTTTTTATGTTTCTACAGCTTTCTGGACATGGCTTCTCCATAGGAGAGCTGCCCTATCTGCAGTATCTGGACAATTTACCCAATTCCGTCGTACTAAGACACAGAGCCTGGCCTTGCGCTTATATACTTGTCTTTACCTGACAAAGGAGGGAAGCTTTTACACTTTCACTTATAGGTCTTCCCCACCCCCACCTAAAAATTGTTGAAAAAAAAGTTAATCCTGGCTGGCGTGAAAGCAGACCCTGCCGCCTTCCATATACTTACAGCCACCTAACCCATCTGTAAAAATAGCATAAATATGACATCAAAAAGATCAAATTCTTGTTATGATTTAATACAAGTATTTACTATATATATATATATATATATATATATATATATATATATATCACCGACAAATTATGCAGTACTTTACATACATATTAGGGCCAATTAACCTATCAGCATGCCTTTGGAGTGATGGAGGAAACCAGAATACTCATGCAAGCACAGGGAGAACATGTAAACTCCATGCAGATAGTGTCCTGACCAGAATCCGAACCGTGCTGTCCAGTGCTGCAAAATGGAAGTGCTAATTAGACCTGTGCATGGCTGAAAATATTAGTTTTTTTCGTTTTTGCTCTTTTCGTTTTTTTTTTCATTTTTTCGGAAATTCGGAAATTAAAATATTCGGAAATCCAGAAATTTGCGGTAATTGGGCAATTGCGGTAATTTGGAAATTCGGAAATAAGAAAGAACATTTGAAATAATAATAGCTTATTATAATTTATAATGAGTTAAAATAATAAATTAATAACTTATGATTTCAAATGTTCTTCCTTATTTCCGACTTTCTTAAATTCTGAAATTGGGAAATAAGAAAGAACATTTGAAATAATAATAAATAACTATTAAATCATAGGCATTAAAATTTTCTTGAAAATATGGCTGTTAGTGATACATTTCATATTTAAGTTCACTAACAGCCAAATTTTCAAGGAAATTCCAATACCTATAATTTAATAGTTATTAGTTAGTTATTATTTCAAATGTTCTTAGTTATTTTCAAATTTTCAGATTTCCGATTTTCCGAATTTCGGATTTTTGGCTGTTCCTATTGCCGAATTTCCGAATTACCGCAATTGCCGAATTACCACGCATTTACGAATTACCGCAATTGCAGAATTACCATGCATTTCCGAATTTCTGAATTACCACAATAAGTGCAATTGCTTAATTACCACGAGTTTCCGAATTACCTCAATTGCCGAATTACCACGAATTTCCAAATTTCTGAATTACCACAATTAGTGCAATTGCTGAATTACCACAAATTTCCGAATTACGCAATTGCCGAATTACCGCGATTTGGAAGAACGAAAACTCAGAATTCGTCTGAATTGCCAAATTTTGCAAAATTAGGTAAAAAGAAATTCAGAACGAAACTAATTGCACAAGCCTAGCACTGGTAATCATTCAGCCACTTTTTTTGTCCCAGTCTTGAACTCAAACCATAATCTAGGGCAGTGGTTCTCAACTCCTGTCCTCGGGACCCACTAACAGGCCAGGTTTGCAGGATAACTGAAATACATCACAGGTGATATCATTTGCTGCTCAGTGATTGCAGTATTCTAGTCTGCATCTCCTCAAGGTAATACTTAAAATCTGGCCTGTTGGTAGGTCCTGAGGACCGGAATTGAGAACCACTGATCTAGGGTAAGATAAACAAAGAGTCACCTATCTCTTTTTAATGACTTTTTTTCCTACACCCCTCCTTCCTCTCAAATCTCTTTGACGCGTTGCTTTATTATTTTTCATTAACTTTACTCCTGCCAGGTGCTAGATATCCTTTTGGAAAATCTCTAAATGCATAAAAAAATCACAAAAGTGACAATCCAATGGCTGATCATTATACATATTATACTGGATAGGGTAATGATGTCAAGCTTACATTATTTGTCATATTAATTATACCTAGTATGTGATTATTGGTTTATTTCTGTGTAACCCAAGTGAGACAAAATTAATTAAAAATAATACAGATTTGATTTGGATGGCTTTTGGAGGTGATGGGGAGTAAGAAAAGGGATTTAAAAAGTGTCTGGTGTATTTGTGTGTTCCATTTCCAGATTACATACATATTGGTGTGATCATGAAAGCTTGCAGTCTGTGGTGCATTCAGCATTTTATGGCTGTTTTAGGATGAGGTTTGTAGATTAAATATCTGTAGCCAGTGGGCAGTCATTGTATAGTGAATGCCCTTCATAGTTATCGAGCGGAAAAACTAAATAAAAAAAAATCACCATCTGTGTAACCCCCAAAACACTAGAGAGTGTCTGATTTCCCAGGGACCAATCCATATATTACTGCTTCTACCACCGCATCTACAAATAATGCATTCTCAATATGCCTAAACTGAGTTGTAAATTGTATTCAAGAACTGTTAAATATGCTATATTATAACCTAGAAATTGTCGTATTTAATCATGCATCTTGCACATACGATTACCGGACAAAATACAGTGTCAAGTAAAAAAGGCAAGGAAAACAATTGTGCCACATGGAGGATGGAAATGAGGTGTACATCTGTTTCTATGTACAAAGTGATTAACCAATAAAAAGAAAGTAGGCTGGCAAGCTCATGCCCATCTGGAGCACCCGGAATAGCTACCATGACATCTCAAAGCCATGATTCATGTTTCATTTCCAGACATCTGGAGTCACAGAGGAGAGGGAGGACTATGAAAATCTCAGATGACACTAATTCTAATGGAACTTACTGTTTAATATTTGTTTAAGTGAATGACAAGGTCAGAAAAGCCAGCAGTTTCAGGAGACTTAAGCCAACGTCTCTATCAAAACCAATATTCATTTTCACTAATTGGTGCCGGAGGCTAATGAGCGCCACAGATAATGACTTCATTTATAACTCAGAAAATGAGGACTTATTTCTTCTCCAAACTCAAAAAAAGCTTGTATAATATCTTTAAACAAACTAGTTACCGTGCTGCGGTTACTGTGATTCTCATTGTACAAATTTGCCTAGGGGGAACAGCAGATCCATTAGATATATAACTTTTAATTACAGCTGGCAGGCTAGTCTTAAACTGAAGTCATTTCTTCATATGCTTTTTAAGGGATGATACAGTATCTAAAAGATTAAAGTTTTCAGATATTGTATTTTGTTAAAAGCATTTCCATTCATAAAGGAACACAGGATCAGTACCAGCCCTCCCACCCCCAGCATGCCTCCATTTTTGCTAGTGTCCTAGGAGGATGGAGATCTTTTCCCTTTTAAAAATGTTCTCCCTTTCTCTATTTTGTTTGTATGTTTTTTTTTTTTGTTAGCCTTTTTTCCTTTCTCAAGATATTTTTTTCTTCTATCAAGTCTTCATCTCAGTGCGTGAACTCCACACAGTATGCAGATGTCCGGATTAGCTAAGCCTTGATGCCGCATTGAAGGTCGTACTCGCACTGAACCAAAATTTGCTGGGCCCACTCTGGAATGTACTCTTGGACACCAGGGTACTTTCAAGCCTTTTGGCTACTGTGTTAGTTAGCTGCAGAGTGCTTTCCAGGTACAGAGCCATAGCAGTGCCTTTAGTATGCCGACTCTCTCTTGGCTATTTTAGAATTCCATAAGGGGCTGAACATGGCAGACAGGGTTGATGTGCTGACCGATTATTGCCATATCATCAGCTGGAGAGTAGCAGAAGCCCACTCTTTTCCTGCCCCTTTTTTTAACGAGGTAGCTACATCCCGCCATTGCTACCAACTGCAAAAGAAATGCGGTTCACTACCCAACTGGTCCTTGCTGCCACCTACAGTATTCTGGTCACCTTCAACCATTAAACCCCTCCTTGGGGGTAAAGCAAGGGATTACCTGTTGTTTACTACTATGTTGTTCCTGTACAACATATCAGATCCCAAACACAAAGGAAGCAGTCCCACTGCATTAGGTAGCTTTGGCTCATGATCCACTAACAATTCCAGGTTGGCTTGTGGTCCTTCCTAGAGAACCTGACACCAACATCCTGGATTCATATTCACTACTTTAATCAACTTACTCCAAGGGGTCCTCCATACCTCTGCTACGCGTTGACTCCTCCTGTTAGCTCGTAATTTCAAACAGACCATATAATGCTGTGTAAGTGACACTTTAAAATGCAACAAACTAGTTACCGTGCTGCGGTTACTGTGATTCTCATTGTACAAATTTGCCTAGGGAGAACAGCAGATCCATTAGATATGGTGGTTTCTGTTAGCAGTTACCAGTTACCAGTTTAAGTTCTCCTAAACATGCTAAGCTTGTTGAAACCTTTTTAGTTTACCTGGTACTTCATCCTGTTCCCTATGCTGACTGGAAAAATCCTGACAAATTATTTTCTCCTTCCAAGTGTTTTGCTGATCCATTTCACAGAGATTTTCATAAAGTGGTCTTTACCCATCATGCATCTGGTTATATCTCCCCTTAATAAAACACTGGCTGTTCATGTGATTGCACCAGTGATTATAGATACCACCAACAAGTGTTCAGAAACTCTTTCTAAAGCCTTGTTTCTGCTTGCAAGCCCTGCCATGCAACCTGCTGCAGCAGTTATATTGCACAATGAGCATCTTCTCCCAGGTTTCTCACTCAACTACCAAGCCTGAAGCCAGCCATAGATGGATCGAATCTTGGCCGGTTCATCGGGAACCAGCCAAGATTTGATCCATCTATGGGCAGGCTGGTTGTACTGAATTTGAAGAGATATAAACAAGAAGGGCGCACCGACCTTGTGCAATACCATTAACTCACATCCATATACTCACAAACGGAGCTGCTGACAAAGCTTTAAAATTAAGAACACATCCAATGGAATAGATGAACAGAACCTCAGCAGAGGGACTGGATGGTGTCTGTAAGGCTAGGCTGGCGCTTTCTAGGGTGAACCCTCTTCATCAGAGGCTCTGATGAAGAGGGTTCACCCTAGAAACGCATCAGCCTAGCCTTGCGGACACCATCCAGTCCCTCTGCTGAGGTTCTGTTCATCTACTCCATTGGATGTGTTCTTAATTTTAAAGCTTTGTCATCAGCTCCGTTTGTGAGCATATGGATTTTATTTTTATGATTTTAATAAACTTTTTAATGGTATTGCACAAGGTCGTGCGCCCTTCTTGTTTATATCTCTTCTTTAGTTTTTCTGGATTCCCATGATCCTGAAGAGGGCAGCAAGACCTTCGTGTGCTGATTAGTACCATCTGTACTGTGATTTTTTTATTGAACTAAGTGCCCCTGCAATACTGTGCACCATCTGATAGAGGTTCTTTGAGCGCAGGAGATTATTGGATTTGGTTGTACTGAATTTGATCCATTAATCGACTTGGGTACAACCAGCCTGTCAGATTTTTTATATGCGATATCCACTAGTAGTACTCATTGTGTTCTGCTGGCTGGGAAGGCTCCCCACTGGCAGAACAAAACAACACTGTGGGAGAGATTTCCTCATCAAAACTGACTGGGTTGATGGGGAAATTAAGCGATAATCTATGGGCTGCATAAGAGAGAGGTCCTGTAGAATGGCAAATCTTGAGCCTTCAAATCTTTCAAGCCTGCAAACAAATGCCTTCAACATGAAGGGTCGCCCTCACTTGTCAAAGTGTGTGGATATCTGCTGGCCTTTAGGGACACCTGGACAGAAAAGTATTTTGGCTGCCTGGGTACATGATGACATGAGACATGGTGCCAGGGGCTGCAAGCTAGATTTGGGCTGTCTGCCTCAACTCTGGAGGGCATTTTGGTGATTGCTGTGGACTAGCCAGTGTTCATGTGGTTCTCTGAGCTGATTAAGGTTCTACTGAACACCCCATGGGCTCTCCCAGATCAGCCAGTTCTCCGGGCTCATGGTCTGGTCTACCAACATGCTCGGGTCATTGGCTGCAATGGTATGGCTGTTGAGGCCCAAGTCTTAGGAGATTGGCATAAGGTTTTGGTTATGTGGACCTGTTGATGTTTGTTACCCACCCCTCATTTGAACTGCTTAAAGATGTTACAATCATATTAAATCCTGTGTTCTTCAAAGTGTCATTAAACCCATAACATCATTTGATGTAATTTATTTAAAATAAGTGGATAACAAAAATATAAATGCATCTCCAATATATCAGAGCTGTATAAATCAAACCAGAGAACCTAATGAGTGAGCAAACAATGAACAACTGCCCAAACCAAGTATATACAGATAACAGGATATGCGTGTGAAACGTAGTTGGTGTCAGAGCCAGGGTCATACAAGGGAGATTAGGCAGAGGGAGCAGGGAGCAAGATAGGACAGGGAGAGGGTAAATAGGAGAAGGAACCCACAGGCAGATAACGGATCAGGCTGCAGGGTCAGGGATCAGTAGCAGGATGTAGGAACAGCCAGTGGCACATGGAACAAACACTAAGGCAAAGAGGATAAACACATGCAGGGCTTAACCACTTGTCCACTGGGCACTTAAACCCCCTTCCTAACCACACCAATTTTCAGCTTTCAGTGCTCTCGCATTTTGAATGACAATTACTCAGTCATGCAACACTCTACCCATATGAAATTTTTGTCATTCTTTTCACACAATTAGAGCTTTCTTTTGGTGGCATTCAATCACCACTGTCTTTTTTTTATAAATGTATACTGCTACATATCTTTGGTAAAAATAACCCAAATTTGGGTATATTATTTGGTCGGACACTAACAATCCAGGAAAGTACAAATACCCTCCAATTTGAAGTTGTAATTTTTTCTCACAATTCTTTGCAAAATGAAGATTTTTTTTTCTTTTTCTTTTCACACAGTTGCTGTGTTAACAGATTATTTCTCACACACCGCATATGCATACCGCAGATTACCCCTCATAATACATACATTCTACTACTCCTCCTGAGTATGGCGATGCCACATGTGTGAGACTTTCACACAGCCCGACATGCAGGGAGTCATTCAAGGGACATAAAATACACATTTCATTTCTTGACTACCTCTTACACTTTTGAAGGTCCTGGAGCATGAGGACAATGGAAATGCCCAAAAAATTACCCCTTTTGGAAAGTAAACACCCCAACATATATTCTATGACGCATGATGAGTCTTTTGAACATGTCATTTTTTTGCACAAGTTTTTGGAAAATGTGGAAAGAAAATAAAAACACATTATTTTGTCAATTTATAACACATAGCATGTACATAGCAAAAATTACACCTAAAAACACATTCTGTTACTCCTCCTGATAATGGCGATACCACATGTGTAAGACTTTTCTACAGCCTGGCCACATACAGAGGCCCAACATGCATGGAGCACCAGCAGGTTTCTAGGGGCATACATTTCAAATCTAATTTGACTACCTATCACCTTTTGTGAGGCACTGTAGTGGCACTGATGGGCACTGTAGTGGCATGGATGTGGCACAGATGAGAATTGATGTGGCATGGATGAGCACTGATGTGGCACGTATGAGAACTAATGTGGCATGGATGAGAACTGATGTGGCATGGATGAGCACTGATGTGGCGTGGGTGAGCACTGATGTGGCGTGGATGAGCACTGATGTGGCATGGATGAGAACTGATGTGGCATGGATGTAGCACGGATGAGAACTGATGGGGCATGGATGAGTACTGATGAGGCATGGATGTGGTACTGATGAGCACTGATGTGGTATGGATGTGGCACGGAAGATCACTGATGTGGCATGGACAAGCATGAATGAGGCATGAATGAGCCATGGATGATCATGAATGAGTCATGGAAGGAGATGGATGAGCCATGGATGGGGATGGATGAGCCATCAATACGGATGGATGAGCCGTGGATGGGGCTGGATGAGCCGTGAATGGGGATGAATTAGCCGTGGATGGGGGATGGATTAGCCGTGGGTGGGGGTGGATGAGCCATGGATGGGTGAGCATGGATGGGGATGGATGAGCATGAATGAGGATGGAAGAGTGAAGGAATTGGCACAGATTAGCACTGTGGGCACTACAGATCCAGCCCACAGCACTGCTGCTACCAATCTCTCCCCTCTCCTCTCACACTTTACTGATTGGTATGGAGAGGGGAAGAGCTGAACAGGACATGCACAGGCTTTTTGACAACAGATCGATCTGTCATTGGATGGAGCAATCTCGTGGTAAAGGGCCGCTGTCATTGCCGTGATCTGTGATGCCGGTCATTGATACTCCCAGGCGCGCGCCCCAGGGTGTGCACAGGAGTGCAATTCTGAGAGGACCTTATAGTATGCCCTCCCAGAATTATCTGACCGCGCTGCAGCCATTTTTTGGCTATGGCCCGGTTGGCAAGCGGTTAAATACAATTCCTGCAACGAGCATCAGGTGATGCCTGATTACCATGAGCTACCGGCTACTGAGAGATAGCTGCTGGTAGACACTTGAATTGCAGCCTATTGGTCTGAGAGCCACAGTGCCACCAGCAGGCGAACCCCTTCCTGACAGTTCCAAAGGACTGGGACATATTTTTCTACTGATAACAATTTACTGCATCTTCACTTTTCTGCAGTGCCCTTCAAACCCCTATGTCTCAATTATTCTCTTCTTTTTGCTCCTAGCTCTTTCCATATACTCTTTAGGCCCTTCTGGTGTTGGCTCTGCCAACTCTACATCCAGTAAACATGACTAAAAGTAGGCTGCAATACTTCTAAAGGTCTGTTTTAACTCAACAGATGCCTGGTGTGTGTGATAGCGCTGGACAGATAGAACTGATAACTGGTTCCGATGGATAAGCCACAAAGTGTGATTTCCTTCAAAAAAGCAGATTGGTGATTACACAATCCAATTCTGCATTTGTTTCCTGGACAACAGTTAAAGTAAGATTCTAGTTATCTGGGGACTTCTGGTTTCAGCACTAGTGCAGTGAACCAGAGGAAGCATGCAGCAAGTGAAGGGAGTAAATCAAGTCAGCAAGTGGAGTTTGAAGCTCTATCTTACTTGCTGTCTAGAGCTGCTCTTTAACATGATGGTTAAAAATGTATGTTTCACTCATTTTACACACATTTTACACTGCGTAGACTGCTCTCTACACTTCTCAATGTGCTGATATCCTGCTATGCTTACCCCTGCAATGACACATTATAACAATCACAGATGAGAAAAGGAGGATGCAGGAAGAAAGTTTTGAAGTGAAGTCGGTATTACTGAAGTGCAATACACAAAATGCATAAAAGGCCAGTTTATTGTGAGTTCAGGAGAATAGACCGATGTATGAAAAAACGACAAGAATGGCAATTCATTGTTCCTTCCAAAATGCTTATATTCTGCATGTTCTTACATCATATTATACTAAAACTCTGAAACCAAATCAAAAGTCTGTATTCAGTCTCCTTTAAATGTGTTTTTAATATTGAGGATATTGCTTGTAATATCTTTAACTACACATTTAATTATTATAATGCTTTGTCAGACCTGTTGTATATAAAATGCTGCTTTAATGAACACCCACCCCCTAAGTGGCAGCCATCTTCCTAAATACTTATCTTCAGCACTGCTCCTGAGGCCTTTACTGTGTGGCTCTGCCAGGCAGTGCGTATCATTTGGGAAACATAATTTTGGTTGTGCCTAGATCCTACTGCGTATGTGTGCTGATTGTTCAATATTTTGACTGGTCTAGCCATCCGGAAGAGTACAGCGCTAGCGACAGGAATGAAAGAGGAGCAGCAGATATGCATAGTAGGAAATGGATGCAGTCGGGACTTATCTTCTGCAGTTTGTGCAGTGCTGGAAACATCTGAACAGTGAAGATCATGGGAGTAGGGCTATTGAGTATTGAGTTAAGTGGCTTCCACTCTGGGGGTTTGGGGAGGGGGTTAAAGGACAACTTCACTAAAAGTAATGTTGTCCTTTAAGTTTTATCCTTTTTCTTTAGTATTTTGCTTATTATAAGATTGGATCTATATCAGAGAAATCTGTTCCAATTATTTGCTAATGAATAGCAGTTTTAAAGTGTTATTTATTCGCTATTCATTATTTAGTATTTTTTTTACCTTTCTGTTCCAAAGGTGAAAATTACTAAAAGCTACAAAATCAGAAAGTAGAAAGTAATACTGAAGAAATTTCTGCAATCTGTGTTCGGTTGTTTCACTCCACGTCTGCTCTTGAATCAGGAGAATATTTCCACCTGTCAGGTTTCAGATTTATGGAATATCTTACAACTCCAACTGAGACTAGAGCACAACCTTAATAATGTGGCCAGAAATGTGCATTTCAGAAGGCATTTTCACGTCGGTTCAGTTCAGCAATTGCTTTTGCAGGTGAAAAGGACTTCTTGGCTATAACAAAGCATTGCTTGACATAGTTCGACGTTGTAAGGGAAATTGCAGACTTGTTGCCCTCCGGGCCATTGTACATAAAGCCATGCCAAGTTACAGCAGACATGCTTTGAGGTATGGCTTTTTCTAAGCCACACACGGAGCATTTATTTCCTATGAGCATTCAGCTACCTCTTGTTTCCTTGTAAACTGGCTCAATCTAATGTGATCTAATTCAACACAATGCATGCCTAAGAACATTTGTAACTATGTAACTAGCCAGCAGTCATATGCTGGACAGTGTACCCAAAACTCATATATCAATTTTAGGTAGCTGATGGTTTGAAAACTCTTTTGGTTTTTTTAACTATTCAAGACACCCCTATAGCTTCCCAGATGTGTCTTTCTGTGGCAGTCATTAAAAATCTTAGTTAAAGTGGTTATAAAGGTAGTAGCTTTTTACCTTAATGCAGGGATGTCAAACTGGCAGCCCCCCAGCTGTTGCAGAACTACAAGTCCCATCATGCCCCTGCCTGTGGGAGTTTGACTGTCAGCCTTGCAATGCCTCATGGGACTTGTAGTTTCGCCAACAGCTGGAGGGCCGCCAGTTTGACACCTGTGCCTTAATGCATTGTCTGCATTAAGGTAAAAAACCTTCTATGTCCAGGATCCCACCTTTACTTTTCTGAGCCTATTCTCTATCCAGCCCTGTGCATTAAAGGCTCCCTCACAGGGCAGATTGATAGCAGTTGGAACCATTGGCTGTTGTGTCTGGCAGTGATTCTTCCTACTGTGCTATCTGAGATGGTGCCCAGCACCCTGCCTGATCCATTGGACAACATTACTTTGTATCTTGTTTCTGGTGAACTTTGAACTCCTTGCTCCTCCTATGAACTTTCTATGTAAACTATGTCTCTGCACTTCTTTTTGCCAGATTACTGTGCTCTTTTCCATTCAATATATTGCTCCTTGGACTCCTGCTGCTGCCTGTATCTTCACTACCGCTTGTTACTGACCTTTGGCTTGTTCCTTGATGGCATTTCCTCTTGATCCCAACCTGCTACATCTGTTACTGGACCCTGTGTTGCTCACCTCCTAGTGGGGTGATTCTGAGGACTACAACCTGGCACTTGTACCCTGCAAAACCTCAACCATCAGGAGCTCTGGTTAGTGTTTAGGCCCCGTTCCTCGGGTGACACTGCACCACCCGCTAAGGGGACCTGTTGGATATTTATCCTGCTAGTTTTTATGTGAACCTTTCAACGGCTATAGCTACTGGCCTCCAAGCCTTACCCTTGACCCCACCAGAGGTGGAGACAGGGTACATCTGACATCACATCCGGTGACGGTGTTTCTGAGACAGTGGAACGCACACCAGTCCACCATATTGCATCAGAGATGGGGCACTGATACATGTGAGTGGAAAATTTGTGTCCTTGGAGTACTATGAAATAAATGGGTTGCACAATGATCTTGTGTTTAGCTTTCTGTTTCTGAGCTGGAGAGAAAGTTAAGGGGACTGCAAGGGAGCTTGCCATATTGTTATTCTGTTTCGGATATCCACCAAAGCACTTTTTGACCAATTTAAAAGCTGGGTCTAAGGATCTGGTGAGTTATAGCCTGAGATGGGGTCATGGCGTGGAGACAGAGAAGCACTGTTTGATACAGCACCTTATATTTGCATGAAGTGTGCAGAGCACGAGATATAGGAATTTGAAGCACCTTGATTGAGGATTCATTTAGGACACTTATGGACTCTTCGATTGCGCTTTAATATCAGTGGCACTTTATCACTATTTCATACATTGTTGTTTGCATGGATAGGTCAAATAACTTAGCACTCATCAATTTTTGTAAATTTGGGCTGATATCATAGTGTGATTTGCACTAGGTAGTGGGAAAAGCTGCAGGGGGGTTTATTACAAGTTTTAAAGGGAACCTGTGGCGCAATGTTTTTGGAATAATTAAGCTTACAGGAGTGCCTATAGTGCTGGGATTTACTAGAGTGGCGTCTCCTTTTTTAATCTACTTGCTGTATTGGCATTGGAATTGGAAGAAACTAAGTAAAGCAGGGTGTTAGGTGGAGAATAGTTCTTAAAACTATACACAATTAATTTTATACGTTTGAGCCATCTCCTTCCCTTTTATTTCACATTTTACTTTTGATGGCGAAAACACTGGAAAATGCAAAGAAAGAATCTCAAAGTTTATGACTTATCACTCAGGTAACATGACCTTCATTCTGTGAACTTATTGAAAAAAGTTTCCCCATCCGTGACAGATTTGACTATAAATCACTGGTATTAATGTGCTCAGTCCCAAGGTCTGTCATTCTGCATGCTGCGCAGAGACACAAGTGGTTTCAGTGCAGGGTACTTGCTCATCTGTCATTGGAAAATCACAAGGGAAAATTCTAGCTTCAAAATTGGGTCCCATAAATAGTATAAGAGCAGAGATCCCATAATGCTGCATGATAAAGAGCAACTAGACAAGTGGCACTATCCTAACATTTTTCTTTTTAGTGACATAAATGCAGTTTAAATAGGTGTGGGTCATCACCAGTCAACAAATCAGCTTAGCTTGGTAGATTTCATGCATACTGCGAGTCTGCCAGAGACTATAAAGCTGGACAGGTGGTCAATATAAACCTTGGCTGTAACAAACAGGGGGAGTTTATTTACTAAAGGCAAATCCACTTTGCACTACAAGTGCACTTGGAAGTGTAGTGGCTGTAGATCCGAGGGGGACATGCAAGGAAAATAAAAAACAGAATTTTGGCTTGCACATGATTGGATGATAAAATCAGCAGAGATTCCCCTCATTTCAGATCTTCCCCTCAGATCTACATCGACTGCACTTCCAATTGCATTTGCAGTGCACTTCCAAGTGCACTTGTAGTGCACTTGTAGTGCAGAGTGGATTTGCCATCAGTAAATCTACCCCATAGTGTATAGTGATGTGGGCTTGGAGCTTCTGATGGATAAAATTTAATTTTATGCAACTGCTAGTTTGTGTCTGAAACACGCACACGTAGAATTATTTCCTTGGTACCGACCCAAATATTTGTTGTCAGTGGCAAAAGTAACCCTCAAAACTTTTTGTGCTTCATCATTTTCACTTTTTGCTATGTACTGTATGTGATAAGGCAGGCATGCTGAACTCATGGCCCACTGACCAAATGTGGCCCGTGGAGCTGTTTTTCGTGGCCCATGACCTCAAACCTATGGCAAACCACTACAGCCTCCTTTGGGTGCACTCTGCTCTACTGAATGATTGTGGGTTCTTCATAATCTTGGTGGCTGTCATACACAAGTCGCTATGGTGGCCAGCTCCCCACTCTTCTCTTTCTTTCCTAATACACAGACAGGGGGAGAGGTGGATTGCATCTAGTGGCATCCATACAGGGCTTCTGAAGATGGATTATCACAGATGTGTGATGAACCTGGTGTCTTGTGAGTGTGTTATGTGTAATTTTGTCTTTGGTTAATAAAGAAATATATTGTGTGGAATTAATGGTGATCTGTTAATAACAAAATTCATTATTGTGATTAAACAGTGGGTAAACATCCAATGGGGATTGGTCCCATGGAAAATGATGATACTGATTGTTTAAAATTTTTATTAATCACTTAAGGACAGCCCCACATACATTTACGTCGGCAGGGTGGCCCTTAAGCGCAAAATCATGTACCTGTACATGATTCTTGCGCACGGCTCTTGGGTACGCGTGTACTCGAGTGAATCAATCCTCCACACAGTAATTAAACACTGCTAGGGAGTACAGTTAACCCCTTGATCACCCCTGATGTTAACCCCTTCCCTGTCAGTGTCATTTATACAGTGCTCAGTGCATTTTTTTAGCACTGATCAGTGCATTGGTGTCACTGGTCCCCAAAAAGTGTCACTAAATGTCAGATTTGTCCGCCGCAATGTCGCAGCCCAGCTAAAAATTGCTGATCGCCGCCATTACTAGTTAAAACATAAAAAAAAAGAAGTCCCTAAATTTATCCCATAGTTTGTAGATGCTATAACTTTTGCACAAACCAATAAATAAATGCTTTTTGGGATTTTTTTTTTTTACCAAAAATATGTAACAGAATACAAATTGGCCTAAACTGATGAAGAAATTAAATTTTTAAAAATTTTTTATTGAGAATGTTGTTTCAAAATAGTCCATCTTTTTTTTATAGTGAAAAAAAAATAAATAAAAACTGCAGAGGTGATCAAATACCACCAAAAGAAAGTTCTATTTGGGGGAAAAAAGGACATCAATTTTATTTGGATACAGCGTCACACGATCACGCAATTGTCAGTTAAAACGATGCAGTGCCGTATCACAAAAAATGGCCTGGTCAGGAAGTGGGTAAAACCCTACGGAGCTGAAGTGGTTACGTTATTTAAAATAAAAAATTGAAATTATGAATCATTTCATTTCATTGTGGTCTACGACTGATTACCAAATTACTTAAGTGGGCTGTTCTCTTCAATAGGTTGAACACCCTTGTGATAAAGACAATGCCTTGATACATTTAACAGTTTAAATGGAATAATGTATTATAGGAAACATTTGCTGCTGTAGTGCCTGTATTTAGAAAACTACTCATATCTAGTAAATTACACAATTTTTAGGACCATTGGGCTTTAGTTTGTCATTTTTATTGTTTACTTTTTCCAAAACATTACAGCTGCTGTGAAATTTTCACTTGACAGGTACTGATTTATGGAGCTTTAACACAAGGATACAAGAAAAACAACATTGTTGTTTATGACATCTTAGTAGCTTTTAAAGGACTGTTCCACCCAAAACTGACCATTAAGATGGATTTCTTATATTCAAAAATCATGCTTTCTTTCCACATATGCTTAATTTGCCAGCGATGTCAAATATTTTTTAAAGCTGAACTGCAGAAAACTAAAAAGTCCTCCTTGCAGTGGGGCTGAGACTGCAATGCAAGGGATAATTGCCCATTTATGCCTAGTGGACCATGGAAATCAGTTTTATTCTCTGCTCCCCCAGGCTCCTCTGCATTTCGATTCTCTGAGGTCCTATGAAGTCATTAAGACTGATGTAGGGTCTATAGCCCAGCATTATACCTGATAATGCCGACATACAGCCCACTGCGGAGCAATGGGGAGCGCTGTTTGCAAGGGGAGCAAAGGATTAAATAAGTAAAAGTGCTCTTACTATCCCCTAGAGCAGTAACCCCCTTACGGGGGGGAGGACTTTGTATTTTGCAGTTTAGCTTTAGCCATAATGGTTGTTACTGGCCTTTCAGGCAGCTCCGGATGTGCTTAAATTGGGGGGAAAAGGGCCAGTTTGCCATGATTGGTCAAGTCCTCTGAACTTTTGAAACTACAGTAACTAATCTTAGATGGTACTGCATGCAATAAACAAAGACCAATAATAACACAGCATTTTGTGATTACAGTCATCCTATATAAAAAAAATGCAACTTTTTTTTTAGCTTTGGGTGAAGTAGGGTAACATTATAACCTCTGTTGGGTGTTTTTCAGTTTGTTAGAGAACATATAGAGATCTCCTTTGATTGTTCTTTCTCTTCCTTCTATTGCTTACTTGATGAGTGAATGTCACATGACCCATGTCTGGATGGAGGCCAGTGACACACAGGGCAAATATTGCCAATGCTTTTCCAGCAGATTCTGTGCCCCATTACCATACATCTAATGGAATACTCTGCACCATGAATTCCACTTAAAATATTAAAATCATTTTTCAAGCAGGTTTGGGAATTTAGATTAAAGGTCTGTGCAATAGAAGAACATTTATACTCACCTCTCTGGTGGCCGGTGTCTGCTACCTTCCCTTCATCCCAGCACTACAGACTCCTTCAGTTTCTTCGGTATTCAACACTTATTGTTACTAAACCCACAACAGTAAAATAAGTCTTGTTCTACTCACTGTGTAACCTAAGGGGTTCATTCTTTGCATTGTGTAAAAAGGCTGTTTGATCCTGTCTCCTCTGATCATCTCCTACTTCCACTGACTCCAATATTTTTCCTGATATTTACAGAGCAGGGGACAAGCACATGCTCAGTTTGGTGTGTATTGCTATAGAGTTTTTTTTTCTTGGGAGAATGCATGTGATCAGCACAGGACCAATCAGCACTGTGCAGACAGAGGGTCAGGGGTCCTGCATTCTCATAGGATAATCGTGTGAGAGTGAAAACTCCTCCTACAACCATTAACCAGAAACTCATAGAAGTCACAAGAATGCTCTAACTGCTGATGAGAAAAGGTATTTAGCACTTTATGTTTACTAAAATGATTGCATTTCCGTTTTCAAAGATTTTTATTGAGTTTCACAGTATGAGAATACAATGATGAATCTCGCATAAAAAAAAAACTCAAACATATATGAACGTATAAGCTTGTAGGTCAGGTGATCAAGGTGTCAACCAACTTAGGTCAGAAATGGTGCGTCACTAGGTCTTACTGTCGCGGTGGAGAATGAAGGGGGACATGCTGCCATTGGATTTGCGTGGGCGATATGTGGCTCAGGTGGTTTTTCCCCAGTAAAGACGAAAGAGTCAATAGGTCGGTGGACCAGCTACCACCTCAGCGCCCCTATGGGAGCAAACTGCGCCGGAGGAGGTAGATAAGTCCATTATGGGCTGTGTAAGTCTAGAGACCAAGGATAGCCTCTGAGCCTAAATCGTAGGTTACGGATTGGGTCTATGCGACCTCCATATAATCAATGGAGGGGTGTGACAATTAGTTTGCCCAAGTATGAAGGGATGGGGAGACCTAGTGGGCTATTGATCAGGTCAATAGGGGGTGGGGGAGGGAAATACAGTGGTGAGTAGTAGGAAAGGAAAGAAACCAGTCCAAGGATAAGAGTAGGATAAAGAGAGGAGCAGGAGAAAGAGTAGAGCAGGATATGAGAGTGTTGTTGTTGCTATGTCCCGAGCAGCCCCTTTTTGGTGGACTCGGTGTATAGCGGGTGCGTTTAGGTTACCGTCGAACAGGGG
>BLSH010009475.1:2243133-2279427 GCA_018402905.1 Glandirana rugosa | reverse complement strand
CTGCCGGCCTTTCACCGAGTCGATAGGACTGACCTGTAGTATACTGCAGGAGTCCTATTGTTCGGCGGCGCGCGGGTCCCCCCGCGCGTAGCGCCGCTAGCCACCACACTCTCCAGTCAGACTGGGGGGCGTTACGGCTAGAGCCATTTCACGAAACTAGGCTTCGTGAAATGGTACACTGGTCGGCACTGTCCGAGGGAGGGCTGTGCTGATAAATCATCAGCACAAACCCTCCCTGTCAGGGATGCAGCCGATCGGCTCTCCACTCATCAGGTCTGCAGACCTGAGTACAGGAAAGCCGCTAAACGGCTTTCCTGTATTACAATGTGACCAGCCGTGATTGGTCACGGCTGGTCACATGGTAAAGTGCTTCGGATCAAAGCACTTTACCGAGATCGGCATTGCGGGGGGTCAGACTGACCTCTCACACCACCGATCGCCGCGATGCGCGCCCCCCTGGGCGCGCGGCGGCTTGTTATCCTGAGGACGTCATATGATGTCCAGTCAGGATAGCTGAGCCACTTTCCGGCCGTCATGTTGCATACGGCGGTCGGGAAGTGGTTAAAACACCAAAATGTATATATAAACAAAAATATATCCATATGATTATATTTCTTATAGAAAATATAGAAAATCTCTTATAGAAAATAATTTAAAAATTACATACAATGAATAGAAATGGGGGCTAAGTTTGCCCCTAGTCTGGTGAACTTATTTATGTCCCATTGGGAACACATTGTTATCTATGGCCGGCATTGGTAACCTCTTGTTTTTTACAAGCGCTACATAGATGATATTTTGCTTATTTGGGATGATGACAGTGAATCTCTAGAGAGTTTCATGACAATTCTGAATGATAATGATTGGAACATCCAACTTACCTTCACTTCCAGTACTGAGGAAATTATTTTTTTAGACATGTCCATAATTGTTAGAGATGGCTTGATTTGCACTAAGACATTCTTTAAACTTATGGACAGGAACATTTATATTCCATTGACAAGCTGCCACCATTCGTTATGGTTGCGAAATGTCCCTAAAGGACAGTTCATGAGGATTAGGCACGGCGGATGCTTTCTTCCTGAAACAGGTGTCCCTATTGAAGGATCACTTCCCCGAAAAATGATACAATGAGGGTACCTTAGAACAAACTATTAGAGAAATAGGTACCGTCAATAGAAAAGTACTGTTGATGGATAAAAAGAATGTGACTACTAAAATGATGATATGTCCGTTTATTACAAATTATTCCTCTCAGTACTAGCAAGTTAAAAAATGTATGAATAAAAGATGGGGTGTTTTAAAATCTGACCCAACTTTAAATAAATTGCTCCCTGATAAACCAGAGGTAATTTTTAGGAAGGCTCCCAACTTAAGGGATAAAATAGCCCCAAACATAATGGACCCACCTAAAAGGTTTTTATCCATGCAATAAATGCATGATTTGTAGACTCAATAATACCAGATTAAGAAAAATTGATACTGTCACATCTTGTAGTATAGTTATTATAAAAGGAAGGATTTCACCCTTTAGGACCAGAGCACTTTTTGCGATTCGACACTGCGTCGCTTTAACGGACAATTGCGTGGTCATGCGATGTTGTATCCAAACTAAATTTGTGTCCTTTTTTCCCACAAATCAAGCTTTCTTTTGGTGGTATTTGATCATCTCTGCATCATTTCTGATCACCTATACAAACAAAAAGAGCGACAATTTTGCAAAAAAAAACAATATTTCTTACTTTTTGCTAAAATACATATCCAGAAAAAAAAATCTATATAAAAAAAAAATATTTTTTTTGCTGATTTATATTCTTTTTCATATTTTTGGTAAAAAAAAAATCGCTTGATGTCGAATGACCGAATGTATGAAATCGAATGACGAGAAATTCATTTATGGGGTTTTCATTTTGTTTTTATTTTTTACTAGTAATGGCAGCGATCTGTGATTTTTAGCAGGACTGCGATATTTTGGCAGACATGGCGGACCAGTTTTACACTTTTTTGGGACCATTGGCATTTATACAGCGATCAGTGCTATGAAAATGCACTGATTACTGTATAAATGTCACTGGCAGGGAAGGGGTTAACCTGCACGGGGCGCTCTAAGGGTTAACTGTGTTCCCTATGGGTGTTACCAACTGTATGGGAGCTAGGCTGAGTGGGGGAGGAGAGTGATTGCGGCTCCCATACACAGGGAGCCTGCCATCACATTCCTTCCCCCTGTCAGAACGGAGGTTCATGTGTTTACATACATGGACCTCTTTTCTGTCACTGCGGGGGGAGAGATCGCAGGTAGCCGGCGGACATTGAGTCTGCCCTACCCGCTGCCTGGCTACTCCGTAATACAGTGAACAATCTGCGATCTCGCAGCCACCGCCAGGTGACAGTGATTTGCAATATAGAACCACTTTCCCGCCATCAGACAACGGCAGGCGGTCGGCAAGTGGTTAATAAAAGCGAGGCTGCACTAGGATACCCTATTTTTGTTTGGTATCTGATGGTAGTGTAAGCTGACATCTGTCCCTGAGTATTGAGATTCCCCTGGATGTCTGGCATTGTGAAAGTTCCTTATCCTTGGATGGATCATAGCAGTGTGTCTGTTTTGGCATTCTTGATATGTGGGTCTGGTGAGTTTGCATTACATGTGGGGAGAAGAGGAGTGTGACACAGAGTCTGTCTGGAGTGTTTTCAACACGGGTGCTCCTATCCTATCCCTATATATCACTGCATCTCTCCAGACTATTACACTATGATGGGCTTTATGTTTTTTGCATGATGTGATCAGTTGATATGTGTACCACGGACATTTCCTGAGGAGCCTTGTGGATCACTTGATGTGATTGACATCTATATGCATGCTTTCTATTATTTCTGGTGAGTGGCCACCTTTCCCTCTACTTACAAGGATCGGGTTGTATGTTCATTGCACCAAGTAGAACTGTACCAGTTTTATTGACTGGAACTATTTTATTTTCATCAGACAATTTTGAGTGCTGCATTTATATACTATCTATCCAGAAGGGGTTGTGTTTTACCTTTATTGCAAGCAGCTTGATTTTTAGTGCTGCAATTATATACTATTTATAGCCAACAAGACCCAAGAAACATATATAACCCTTACTAGATTGTACGATGTACCTACCAAACTTGAAAAATTCTTCCCTACAACCTCACAAAAGTGCTGGTGTTGTAAAACTTTTAGTCCTGTCCAATCATACATCCCCTCTGGAATAAGATCTGTGAAATTATCACAAAACCTACTAGCACTGACTTGGGCCAGGAACTAGCCAGATACCTCCTACATCTGCAGGACATTTCTAAATAAAAAAACAATACTCATACATCTGCTCAACGCAGTCAAAGCATGCATACCCACAAATGGAAGCAAACGCCATCTCCACAGTTTTCAGTGGTAAACCAAATTTCAAGAGATGCAATACACATGGAAAATTTGATGCTTTAGAACTGAGATGACCAGTTTCAGACAACATTGTATTATTGGTTTGCATATACTACTTTTGTGAGGCATAAGTACCTACTAGCTAGTCAGTGAACCCCCCCCCCCCACCTCAGAGTGTGCCCTGCTATTTGAATCTGTTTTGGGGGGTGCTGGGGGCACAAGGGACTGACAGGCCTACTCTTCCCTACACCCCTTCTTATTTGTCTGTATTCTTACTCATAAATTCTTAAATCCTTACAATTTACTCTCCTGGTCTCCTCCCTCTTCACACTCCTCCGACACCTCTAAGTTTCCTTCATAAAACCTAGGAGCATGGTTTGGTTATTTATAGCAGTGCCATGATAAAGGACTTCTATAATGTGATTCTCTCCCATTAGAGGGTTCCTGACTTTGTCACTATTCTCAGAGCTGGAAAACCACATCTCAGTGGGGTATTGTCTTGGTGTTCAATGTTGTATTTGTGAATATGGTGTACTTCTGTAACAGTTTTTTTGTTACCACCGCTTTGTGCCCAGATATTTCTTTGTTTCCCGTGGGTGGGTCTGGAAAACAATTAAAGTATTCATAAAAATATACTATCTTTACATTTTATATGTTTGAGTAATTCCTCTTTTCCATCTGTCTGAACTACTCGTACTATTGATGTCTCACTGGATCCGTTTTTGTGCTCTTTCTTATCTTGTGAAATGTATATAAGCCAGGAATATGTTATGTATTTCCTTTATTCTGTAGCAGAGAATGTCTGTGAGAAATGCATATCTGACGAAAAAGCTGGAAGGCTGCAGGGGGTTTTCTGTAACAGTGCTTACATTACTGCCGGAGTTGTCATCTAGAGAAAGTTAAGCTAAATCCATATGGAGTGTGATTATTTCAGTCTACACCTGAAGGTTTAATTGAAACATTTAAGCTCAGCCACATGTAGGGAAGACAGGCTAAAGAGAGTACATGCCGCCAGTAACTCATATCAACCTGAGCTTTTTTACTTCTGTTTAACCCTTCTTGAAGGTTACATGCTAGCTTTGTAAAACATACTTATTTACAGGGCAGTAGCTGATCTCCTTTGGGTCGCCATGCACGCTATAAATTTGGCCTTGCAGCATAGCCTCATTAACACTTGACCCACCATACATAAATAAGGGCATCACGTCAAGACTTCCATTGGGCAAAAAAAAGGTGAAAGGGATAATTCTTGCGTGAGGATCAAAGGTGGCCACAAACATGCCCAGGAGCAGCTGATACCCCTATTACTACTTTACTTGTCTTAGCTAGGAAGTAAATCGAATACTAGTTAAGTTCAAGGAATCTTGACACTCATTGAATTTATATTTATTATTAAAAAATCAGCACTATCATATGTCAGCTATATTTTAGAGGTTTTTTACTGTTCACTTAAGCTTAGCATGTCTAATAGAAAACAAACTACAAGGTACATCTGCACAGAAATATGACAACCATAACGTCATTCTAAAGATGTGTTCTGGTACCTAGCAAAGCCCACTCTTTACCCCCACCATCGATATGAAAAAAATACTGAAAGAAAATGTGTCTTGCACTTTGCTTCTGTCTTTAAACCCAATAAATTTCATTCAACATTTAAACTTGATTAGAAATCACTGCACTGAAAAACATGAAATATAAGATTAGTACCATGAATGCAGCTGCTTACGATCAACATTATATATACAATTGGTGAAAACCTATAACTGGTGAGTTCCAATCAATTCACAGCAGCGCAATGAGTAAATACACATAAACCTTCAGTGTATTTTCATATGTACATAAACTCAATAAATATAAAGAGAATCTGTGCAAATAATGCAAAATCATATAAAAATATTGTTAAATGTGCATATCAAAAACATAGTCCATAAAAAAAAAATGTCCATTAATGCATCACAGTTTCATATGTGAAGACGGGTGCTCATACTCCATACATGACACCCATATACTCCTCCACCAGTGTGCTTCAGTGATTCAATCACCCTAATGGACATAGGCTTACCAGACATCCGATGATAAACGGCATAAAATCACTGCATACTCCAATGGACGCTCATATGTTGGATCCAAGCAACTCCATATGTGGGAACAAATCACACGGGAAATCTCTGATAGTGTAAAACCTTCTTAAAAACTTTATTGAACAAACATCCAATTCGACCAACCGCTCTGTATCTTACAGCGATAGTATTGAGTTGCTGCGCTCCATCTCCATCTGTCTATTAGCACAGCATTGACATTCGTACAGGGGTACAAAGGGGTCAGACCCCTTTGTGAACAAGTCGGAAGTTACGAAACGCGTCTAAGGGCTGGCAATACGGCAACTCAGATACCACGCTTGACTGTACGACTGTCAATGCTGTGCTAATAGACAGTAAGGAGATGAAGGAGCGCAGCGACTTGACACTATTGATGTAAGATACAGAGCGGTTGGTCGAATTGGATGTTTGTGCAATAACGTTTTTAAGAAGGCTTTACACTATTGGAGATTTCCCATGTGATTTGTTCCCACATGTGGAGTGGCTTGGATCCAACATATGAGCACCGATCTTGGAGTCGATTGGAGTATGCCATATAAGCAGTGATTTTATACCGTTCATCATCTGATGTCTGGTAAGCCTATGTCCATTAAGGTGATTGAATCACTGAAGCACACTTGTGGAGGAGTATATGGGTGTCATGTATGGAGTATGAGCACTCGTCTTCACACATGAGACTGTGATGCATTAATGGACATTTTTTTTATGGACTATGTTTTTGATATGCACATTTAACAATGTTTTATATGATTTTGCATTATTTGCATAGACTCACTTTATATGTATTGAGCTTATGCACATATGAAAATACACGGAAGGTTTATTTGTATTTACTCATTGCGCTGCTATGAATTGATTGGAACTCACCAGTTATAGGTTTTCACCATTTGTATATACAACATTTAGGCCCCATACACACGGGCGCTTTTACAGCCACGTTTTTGAGATTTTTTTGCAGCTTAAAATGCATCTCCATGTTATTCAATGACCCCATACACACACTGCCATTTTTGAGCTGTAAGTGGCATTGGCTTTTTTAAGCTGCAACTAGAGTTGAGCGAACCCGAACTGTAAAGTTCGGGTCCGTACCGAACTTTCGGGTGTCCGTGTCCCGAACCCGAACGTTTGAGAAAAAGTCCGGGATCTGGGTTCTGGTATTTTATCACGCATGTTGAATAGCTGCAGGGCAGCCAATCAACAAGCGTTTCACTGGTTTTCCCTAGAAGCCATCACAGCCATGCCTACTAATGGCATGGCTGTGATTGGCCAGTGCATCATGTGACCCAGCCTCTATATGAGGCTGGAGTCACAGTGCTGCATGTCACATGCTCTCAGGTTAGTGTAGGGAGAGAATGCTGCTGGGGCTGTGAGGGACAGATTGTGAGTGACAGATTGCAGATCTAATAACTAGGTAGAGATTACTACTGCTGCTTTGAGGGACAGATTGCAAATCTAATAACATCTCATCCTGCATTACAGAACGATCTGAGTACAGAACAATCTCTCATCCTTGATTACAGAACGATCTCTCATCCTTCATTACAGAACGATCTGATTACAGAATGATCTGATACTGGACTAGGTAGAGATTACTACTGCTTTGAGGGACAGATTGCAGATCCAATAACATCTCCCATTTTTCTTCATTTTGCAGCCCTCTAGCACTTTCCAGGACTTTTTTACAGCCATTTTTGTGCCGAAAAGTTTGGGTCTCCATTGACTTCAAAGGGGTTCGGGGTCCGGGGTCAAGTTCGGGTAACGTTCGGTACCGAACCCAAACGTTTACGCGAAGTTCCGCCGAACCCGCCGAACCCGAACATCCAGGTGTTCGTTCAACTCTAGCTACAACAAGAACCCATGACCAGAGTGTTTTGAAGCTGCAGCGCGAGAGCTGTTTTGCCGCTGACGCTGGTAAAAGCTCAAAAACGAGGCTTAACGTTGTACACAGCGTAAGCCTCGTCAGGGGTTTCTCTGCCTCTATTCAAAATCAATGGTTACCTATGGGAGCCCATTGATTTGAATAGAAGTCGCATGCCGATGATCTGACTTGCGGTGCGACTTGTATGCTGAGGATCTTGAAGGGGAACCCTGCAAAAAAATGAAAAAAAAAATTGTGTGGGGTTCCCCTCCAAGAGGTACCAGACCCTTTGGTCTGGTATGGATTTTAAGGGGAACTCCACACTGAAATAACGGCATAGGGTCCACCCCCAATATCC
This sequence comes from Glandirana rugosa, assembly GCA_018402905.1. Classification (NCBI taxonomy): domain Eukaryota; kingdom Metazoa; phylum Chordata; class Amphibia; order Anura; family Ranidae; genus Glandirana; species Glandirana rugosa. The sequence goes on along the minus strand of BLSH010009475.1, from coordinate 2,271,709 downwards.
ATACCAGACCCTTATCCGAGCACGCAGCCTGGCAGGCCAGGAAAGGGGGTGGGGATGAGCGAGCGCCCCTCCTCCTGGATCATACCAGGCCATATGCCCTCAACATGGGGGGGTGGGTGCTTTGGGGCAAGGGGGGCCCTGTGCCCCCCACTCCAAAGCACCTTGTCCCCATGTTGATGAGGACAGGGGCCTCTTTCCGACAACCCTGGCCGTTGGTTGTCGGGGTTATGTGGGCGGGGCTTATCAGAATCTGGAAGCCCACTTTAACAGGAGGGCCCCCAGATCCCGGCCTCCCACCCTATGTGAATGAGTATGTGGTACATCGTATCCCTACCCATTCACCTAAAAAAAGTGTAAAAAAAACACACTACACAGCTTTTTGAAATAGTTTATTAAATCCGCTCCGGCATCTTCTCCCTCTCCGGCATCTTCTCTGCTCTCCGGCTCTTCTTTCTTCTGCTCTTTTGCGGGGGCCTTCTTTCTTCTGCTCGGTCTTCTGTCTTCTGCTCTTTTGCCACTTTCTTCTCTGCTGCCTTCTCCCTCTTCTCTTCTTCCCATGTTGACTCATCGCTCTTTCCCACTCGAATGCCGGGTCCGTGCGGGGAATGGCTTGTATGGACATGGGGCAGGGCCACCTGCTGACATCATCCAGAAGCCCCACCCTTGTGACATCACAACCACGCCCTTTGATGTCATAAGGGGGCATTGCTTCCGGATGATGTCAGCTGGTGGCCCCGCCCCATGCCAATATAAGCCATTCTGCAGCACGGACCCGGCATTCGAGTGGGAGAGAGCGACGAGTCAACATGGGAAGAAGAGAAGAGGGAGAAGGCAGCGGAGAAGACAGCGGCAAAAGAGCAGAAGACAGAAGACTGAGCAGAAGATAGAAGACCCCTCAGAAGAAAGAAGGCCCCCGCAAAAGATCAGAAGAAAGAAGAGATGGAGAAGAGAGAAGATGCTGGAGAGGGGAGAAGATGCCGGAGCTGATTTAATAAACTATTTTAAAAAGCTGTGTAGTGTGTTTTTTTACACTTTTGTTAGGTGAATGGGTAGGGGTATGATGTACCCCATACTCATTCACATAGGGTGGGGGGGGCCAGGATCGGGGAGCCCCCTTGTTAAAGGGGGCTTCCACCTGCAGACTCCAACAACCAATGGCCAGGATTGTCGAGACTCATGTCCTCATCAACATTGGGACAAGGTGCTTTGGGGTGGGGGGCAGGGTGCCCCCCCTGCCCCAAAGCACCCACCCCCCATGTTGAGGGCATGCAGTCTAGTATGGTCCGGGGGGGTGCTCGCTCGTCCCCAGCCCATTTCCTGGCCTGCCAGGCTGCGTGCTCGGATAAGGGTCTGATATGGATTCTGAGGGAGACACTATGCCGTTATTTCGGCGTGGGGTTTCCCCTTAAAATCCATAGCAGACCAAAGGGTCTCGTACTTCTTGGGGGAGGAACCCCACACAATTTTTTTTTTCATTTTTTTGAGGGGTTTATCTTCAAGTTCCCCAGCACAAGTCGCACCGCAAGTCAGATCATCATGATCTGACTTCTGGTGTGACTTCTATTCAAATCAGTGGGCTCCCATAGGGAACCATTGATTTTGAATAGAGGCAGAGAAACGCCGCTGAAAGCTAGCACGGAAAAACGTTCATTGACGTTAGTGCATAACGCTGATATGTAGCTTTTTTCCTGGCGTCTGTACCGATGTTACAACTCGTTTTTTTAAACACTTCAAGACCGCCCGCCATCATTATATGGTGGCCGTTTGAAGTGGAATACCCTTGTTATGGTAGCAGATAGATACCATAACCCCTGGTATTTTTTTTTTCTGCAGGCAATTCCGCGTCAGATAAAAATGGTCTTAGCGGCGCCTCTTACCGCGCCCACCGGCAGCGGCGGAGATGATCGGTCCCTCTCCCCCCAGTGTCCATGAGCCAAGTGAGCAGCTGAAGCCGCTCACTCGGCTCCATAACATGGCAGGGCGGAAGCAACGTCACAAGTCACTTCCACCCAATGGTCATAAAAGGCCCATTTTTTTTTTTTTTTTGCACTGTCATTTTTTTCAAATTATTATTTTTTTTTTTTTGCATTTTACTGTAAATATGAGATCTGAGGTCTTTTTGACCCCAGATCTCATATTTTAGAGGTCCTGTCATGCTTTTTTCTATTACAAGGAATGTTTACATTGTAATAGGACTTAGACTGGGTTCACACTGCAGCGAAGCGGGAACCCTGCGAATTCACTGCGTGTTCCCGCATCGCATGTCTCTGGATGACAGTTCACACCGCCATATGCGAACTCTGGGGAGTGTCAATACAATGTTAATGACACCCCCAAATCAGTTTGCATATCGCACTGCGAACTGCAAACTCGCACAGGAATCGGATTGCATCGTGTGAACCACCATGCGATCCGATTCCGACCCTGCGAAAAAAAAGGGTCCTGTGCGAGTTTGCTCCGATTGCGATGAAAATTCAGCCATACAATCTCTATGGCTGATTTTGCATCGCACAGAGATCGCATATGGTTCACACTGTAGTGCGGTGCGAATCATATGCGATCTCTGAGATTGATGCAGTGTGAACCTAGCCTAAAAGTGGTCAAAATGTTTTTTTTTTTTAAAAAAAGAACAGTGTAAAAATAAAAATTGAAAAGTAAAATAAATAATAAAAAAAAAAATTAAAAGCGCCCCGTCCCAGCGAGCTCGCACGCAGAAGCAAACGCATACGTAAGTCCTGCCCACATATGAAAACAGTGTTCACACCACACATGTGAGGTATTGCTGCGATTGTTGGAGCGAGAGCAATAATTTTAGAACTCCTTTGTAACTCAAAATTGCTAACCTGTAGAATTTTTTAAACGTCGCCAATGGAAATTTTTATGCTGCAAAGTTTGTTGCCATTCTGCGAGCGGACGCAATTTTAAAGCATGCCATGTCAGGAATCATTTTACTCTGCGTAACATTATCTTTCCCAATATGGAAATAAATTGGCCTAACTTTACTGCTGCCTTATTTTTTAACTCAAAAAACTGAATTTAAAAAAAAAAAAATTGCACTTGTAAGACCGCTGCGCAAAAACGGTGTGACATAAAGTTTTGCAACGGCCGCCATTTTATTCTCTAGGGTGTTAGAAAAAAATATTTATAATATTTGGGGGTTCTAAGTAATTTTATAGCAAAAAAAAATGGTTTTAACTTGCAAGCACCGAACTCCAAAAAGAGGCTCGGTCTTAAAGTGGTTACACGCCCTTGTGTATAAGGCCTTATACTTGTTCCATATCAACACTTTTCAAAGGCTTCCAGAATAACAGAGGTAGCAATCATATGACCACAGCTTATTCCCAAAACATATTACCAAATATTCATATTAGATGACTGTTATAAGCAACTGAAAATCAAAGAGGCCTCGGATCTAGGCTAATGTTAGAAGTTTCACTTCCAATAGTTCATAATTATTTTGAATATTTTCTTATCCTTTACATTCTTGTGTCATCTGCAAGCCAGAAACTCCACAGAAATGTCTTTCCTAAGATGACAGTGTTTACACATATTAGCTACAGCATTGTCTCAAGGAGCTGTGCCAATGTACAGTGCACTGGCGCAGTCACCATAGTCACCACAGTAAAACCTTGCTGCTCAGCTACTGCTGGGGTATGCACATATCCACAGAAAGTTCCCACAAACCATCTACAGAATATATATCCTGCACTGGAAAAAACTTAAACAAATTAAGAGGAAAACAGGTTTTTTTTTTAAATATAAAAATTACGATCCATCTTAACTTTCAGTGCTTTACAAAACAAAGTATTCTTTTAAGAAGGTTTAGCTATATGGGAATTTAGTTTAATTATAATGTTATCAGGACCAGAATCTGAATTTACAACTGCTGTTGCTTTTGGCAGTGGCTCTTTTTGCTAAGCCACCTGAGATGCTAGACAGCTTCCTGCCTGATCATTTGGACTTTCTTGTCTTAACGCCCCCGCACCAGAAACAGTGCCAAACGGCCCCATTTAAGCTGTCCATTCTACAGCGTGTGAGTGTCCCTGAGTGACCTGATTTGCTGTTTATCTGTCCTGTAACTCGGCTTGACCTTGTTGATTTCTGCCTGCACCAACCCCCAGCTTGCCCACGACAACTCTTCTGCCTGATCTTTGTGTACTTCCGCTGCCAGCCTCTTAACAACCCTGCCTGCACCTGAAGACCCTTCTGCCTGAACCCTTTGTACCGCATTGCCTGCCTGTTGCAAACCCGGCCTGTACGACCACCTGCTACCTGCACAAGGTTCACTGGACCATCCGTACCACCACCAGGGATCCTGTCTAGCCCTCGTGCCCCCCTGAGTTCCTGTGCTCCCTGTCTGCTCTACGAGGGACCCTCGAACCAGGGCCTCAAGAGTGGTTGCTTCCTGCATAAGACAGACTCCACCACCAGGTGCGTGATACTGACCTTTGGTTTGTTTACTGACTATGCATTTGCTTGATCCCTACCTTCTATATCTACTACTGGCCCCTGGCTTGCTCACCTCCTGGAGGGGCGATCCTGAGGACTGTGACCCAGTAATAACACGCAGTAAAATCCATCTCCACAATCGGGATCACTGATGAATTCCAGTTAATGCTTAGACCTCACAGCTTGGCGGAGTCCAGATCATCTGCCAGGGTGACCTGCTTGTTTATTTATGCTGCTGGTTGGTGGGAGCCTCTCTGCTGCTATAGTTACTGGTCTCCGAGCCTGACCCCTGAACATGCCAATCTTGCTTATCTACTGCCCCCCTCATCTACATTCCACTGTATTCCACTAGGTTCTAAATTCTACTATAGATTCCTTTGTATGTTTCAACTTGTTGAGTGAGTCAAAACTTACATAGGAGCATATGTCCCTAAACTCATACAGCGCTAGATCCGAGTAGCACTTGCTACAGTATTCAGCCTAATCCAGCCACAGTGTATTTCAGCCCAGAATATACTTTCATACGCTACAGGCAACAGGGCTGGAAGCTGCACAGGGTGTACTATAATGTTAAGATTGGATGCAGATAGCCTAATTGCCCAGTATGCAAGTCTTCAGGTCCATTTCTGTGATTTTGCTGCCAGTGATAGATGTAGGTGCCTGTGAGTACATTAAATCATATATTTTATGCATGAAATGTTGTTTTTTTTCTTCGTAGAAATGATGGAAAGATGACAAGAAGCATGACATCACAAATAACTCTTAGATCTAGCTAAATAATGCCGATACTAAATTTTTTATAGAATATCCTGCACTTTTATTGGTCTGACAGTAGTTTTCTGCTGACATGCAAGGCATTCTTAGCACATTCATGGTTAAAGCTTGTTCCCAGGTCGCTGTACTGGAAGTAACATGCCTGCATGGAAGTGAGAGCAGTACAAGATCTCTAACACGACAGCTGTGAAGTGGAGTCAGCCAAGAGAAGCCTCTGACAGGCCACACGATGTGGTTGATTTGGACAGAACACGGTACAAGAAGGATGAAGAGAGGTGACAGCTGGCAAGCTGCAGGCAGACCTATTGTCATAGCACAGTGCATGTGACATAGACACGTCTGAGCAGACAGTGAATTGGCACACGTACCTGTACAGGGAAAACATTGACTTTGGAACACTTTAATCTTTGGAAAAAATACTGCGTAACAGTGGTACCAAAGTCAAGCTGATATTTAATTATATCTGTTACATGGTATCAAAATCGCTGTGCTATTACAATGCTACACACATTTTGGAGCATACCATTTTTCACACATCCAGCTCTCCTATATCGTGCGTTTTCATTGAGGACATTGCATTTGTTTGTTTGCAAGTAGTAATTGATGTGAAGCATCAATTGGGAGGCATTTAAGAATAGGTGGGAAAGGTAGACGTACCACCAAATGACTTCTTCCCTGCATTCAGTGCGGAATCAGAAAAAATTGCAAGGAGAATACATAGACTGTGACATTAATTTACTATTTATTAACTTCATGTATGTTGGGTCAGTTAGTCTAGTGAGCAAAGGTACAACTTTTTTAAATGTCCTGTTATCTGAAATTTTAGCAGTTTATTATAATCAAACCAGTGTGAAAGAATTCATAGCATATTGTAAGTACAAGACTTTGCTCTCTTTGTGAGTGTTATGTTGTAATATTGATTTGCAGATATTACCAAATTGTATCACACAACTATTTAGAAGACTATAGGCAAAGCTTTAAAGTGGTTGTAAATGTAATTTACAAAAAGTAAATAAAATCACAAACAGGTTTATACTTACTTGCTCTGTGCTGCCCCGATCCTCCTCTTTGGGCTGAGGAGGCAGTGCTGGATCAAATGTAAAAGTAAAAGGGGGAGTCAAAGGGGATACTAATATCTAAACATTTTTTACCTTACCGCAAGGAATACATTAAGGTAAAAAATATTAGGCTTTATAACCACTTTTAATGCATGTCAAGTCAGAAGCTTTTTTCTAAATTTGGATAGTTCAAAAAGATTAGAACTCCTGTAGAGCTTTTACTGTTCTCTGATGATCTGTTAGAGAACTTTATTCTCACTGCCTGTCCTACTAAAAATAGTTTCATAAGACAGGAAGTGAGGGAAAATTGGCAACAGGGATACAGACAGAAATAAAAATGCAATAGGGGTTTTATCCTTCTCCTACTCTACTAATCAAAAGCATCTTTCTTATAATTGTAATTTTTATTAAAGGTTTTTCGAAAACATTACAAGGAAATAGAAAGAATATTGAATCATAATGATTAAAATAGCACCATAAAATCAAAAGAGTCAAAACACCCCAGAATGAATGGTTCCAGCAGCGCTTATATATGACATATGAGTAAACACAGTCTTTCTATTTGATATATGTAGTGCTCCCAATGAAATCAACAATAGTCCATTTGAATATTTCTGTACTGGGGAACTGGATCACCTCACAGCCTATATCCTTCACCACACCACGTGAATAAACCGGGAGGTAAAAGCCCCCCAATGTGGAAAGACTCACCGGAGGTAAGTAACGTCAACGCCTTATGTGAATACCCTGCAATCAGCTCCAATTCGATTTCAAATGATCTTTAAGTGTATGGGAACCAGCCGATGATTGCCATGCGGGATTACCTGCGTCCACCGATCGTAGTCACCTCTATGATAGAGGTAAATAGAAAGACTGTGTTTACTCATATGTCATATATAAGCACTGCTGGGACCATTCATTCTGGGGTGTTTTGACTCTTTTGATTTTATGGTGCTATTTTAATCATTGTGTTTACATTAGGCAGCCGCTATTTTTAATAGTTTAGAATTATTATTATTTTTGTTGATGAAGGCATACTAAGCGCAGATTTGAGCGTATAGACTTTTTTGGCATCGGGGTTTGAGTGAGTTTATAGCTCTGTTCGACGTTTAATATTGAATCATAGTAGAAAAGTTTTGAGCATAACGCAGTATGCATCGTTGCATTACATAATTTCGTTAGAGCATATAAGTAGAACGTAAGTGAGAGTATTACATATAAGATCTCCAATAGAGCTTAGAAAACGTAAACAAGAACCTAACACAGGCGGTCCCCTAGTTACAAAACATCTGACTTACAAAGGACTCCTACTTACAAACGGAGGGAGACAACAGGAAGTGAGAGGAAATCTCCCCCTAGGAAGGCAAAGTGAGGTGAAATCTTCTAAACAGGGATATAGACAGCAAAACAAACATTACAGGGGTGTTAACCCTTCCATATGCTATCCAAAAAGCTTAAAAATAGTTATTTTGGCTGGAGCTACACTTAAAAAATGTACCTGTTCTGACTTACAAACAAATTCAACTTAAGAACAAACCTACAGACCCTATCTTGTTTGTAACCCGGGGACCGCCTGTACAGCTTGTTGGGTGTGCCACTTAGGATCTACTCAGCATAAAAACAATAGGGAAGAGAGGAGAGTACACTGGGGGGAGGGAAAGGTTTCTCAGGCGTGAAACAATAAGGAGTATGGTGGTCAAGTATTAAAGATATAGTGGTATCAATTTGAAGCTGGGGGGTACCGATTCAGGATTTAACTCAGAATTGTCCCATGTTTTTGAAAATTGGAGTTTTGGGGCCATGTACAACTGCTGTGAGGTGTTCTATTCTGTGTATATAGGCTATGACCTGTACCAGTTGGGATAATGTAGAAGGAGAAGTAGACAGCCATTCCAGGGGTATAACCCATTTAGCAGCCAGTAAAACAAATGCGACTAGTCTCTTGGTATGCCCGGGATAGGCATCAAAAGCATCTTTATTTTGCGATTGAATACAACAAAATGAACCCATGGGGTGGGACTTTTTAGGCACTAAGAACAGTTTTTGTAAAATATCTGATTTTATTCTTATATATTAAAATAACCTATGCATGGGACAAGGGATGATAAAACAATACTGGAAGATAGTATACACTACCTTTTTTATATAAGAAAAAAATCAGTATCCATAAATCATGCACACTAACATCTAATTGGACACGCCTAGCTCACATCTTTCATAATCCCAGATTCCCCCCAGGTGAAGACATCAAAGCCTTTCAGTGGTGGCTCAATAAGGGACTATTCCGGATTGGGCATTTCTTTAACTCAAAGGGCCACTTGTCCCTTAATTATTGCATCAAAGATGTAGATATGCCCCCCTCCGAGGGGTTCCATTTCTCCCAAATCTCATATTTCCTACACTCAATATGGACCAATAAACCGAATCCGATGATAGTCACCCCCTACGAGAAATGGTGTTCAGAAGCTACAGATGTGAGGGGCGGCATTTCACTTATCTATGCGAGCCTGACTGACCCGTAAAGGGGAAACTCCCTATATGCTTGCATGGGAGGTGGATCTCAAGACAGACTGGGACTTGGATGTCTGGCATCAGACCTTCTTCAGATCCTCAAAAGGTATAAACAATGTTTCCCTGATAGAGGCTAATCTTAAAATCCTATCGAGATGGTATCTAGTCCCAACCAGGCTAGCTAAAATGTACCCTAAGACTTCCCCCCTGTGTTACAGCAATTGTGGCCATATGGGCACTCTTCTCCACACCCTTTGGGAATGTCCAAGAATTAGAGGGTTTTGGAACCGCATCTTCCAGCTACTCCACAAATTGTCAGGTATGGCCATCCTCCAGAACCCCATGATAGCTCTTTTGAACCAGCGGATACCCATGATTCATAAAGACACCCAATCCCTCATCTTTTATATTTTGCTGGGTGCCAAAATGATGATTACGAGGGCCTGGACGACCCCCATTGGTGTCTTTCCATCGCGCTAAGCTCAAGGTTTCCTGGATTATGACCCAGGAAAAGGTAGCTAACTCTATTTTGGACACCATGGGAAATTTGAGTGAATATGGGAGCCCTGGGTTTGCTATATGGGCATCTTCATTTAGCCTCATAGCCATTTTCGAGATCTTCTTAAATTCTAACTACCTCAACTTGCTAATATTTCCAAACCACCTAGGTCACACCTCTCTTTCTCCTTCTCTCCCCTTTTTGGGCCTCTTCCCCACTCCTTTTCTCTTCCTTCCTATTCTCTTTCTTCCCTCTCCCTCTCTTTTTATCTATGTAACTCAGTGAAGGATCGCCTCACTTTATCATGGTCTAGCCCTTGAGGCTGGGAGCTTCAGCAAGTAGGAACTGTTAACTCTCCCAGGGCCTAGTTGGCAACGCCTGGTGGAGGGATGCCGGGGGAGGAGAATGTGGGACCTTGGGGTGTCCGCAGGGCCACAGCTTGATCCCATTGGGGTGGCCCAGGGTTTTCTCCTCGGTTTTGCGTTCCCTGTCCCGGCATCGCTTGGCGGAGGTCTGATGATAACCACCGGTAGCTCACTAGTGTGATTCTTCTAGTAAAGCTAAGCAGAACCTGACATGCATGTATAAAATGTAACCACAATGATATGTTAATCTGTTTATTTTCCTACGCCATGCTTGGCGACTCCTTCTGCTGAGAAATTTTGTTGCATTTGATGTATTTTTTACATTCCTTTATTCAATAAAAATATTGAAAGATAAGAAAAAAATCAGATAGTTTACAAAAACTGTTCTTAGTGGCTAAAAAGTCCCACCCCAGGGGTTCATTTTGTTGTATTCAATTTAAGGATGTTGGCACATCCATGAGTGGTCAATACCAATCACCCTTCTATATACAGTATCTCACAAAAGTGAGTACACCCCTCACATTTATGTAACTATTTTATTATATCTTTTCATGTGACAACACTGAAGAAATGACACTTTGCTACAATGTAAAGTAGTGAGTTTACAGCTTGTATAACAGTGTAAATTTGCTGTCCCCTCAAAATAACTCAACACACAGCTATTAATGTCTGAACCGCTGGCAACAAAAGTTAGTACACCCCTAAGTGAAAATGTCTGAATTGGGCCCAATTAGCCATTTTCCCTCCCCGGTGTCATTTGACTCCTTAGTGTTACAAGGTCTCTGGTGTGAATGGGGAGCAGGTGTGTTAAATTTGGTGTTATTGTCTCACTCTCTCATACTGGTCACTGGAAGTTCAACATGGCACCTCATAGCAAAGAACTCTCTGAGGATCTGGAAAAAAGAATTGTTGCTCCACATAAAGATGGCCTAGGCTATAAGAAGATTGTCAAGACCCTGAAACTGAGCTGCAGCATGGTGGTCAAGACCATACAGTGGTTTAACAGTACAGGTTCCACTTAGAAAAGGCCTCGCCATGGTCAACCAAAGAGGTTGAGTGCACGTGCTCAGCATCATATCCAGAGGCTATCTTTGGCAAATAGACTTATGAGTGCTGCCAGCATTGCAGAAGAGGCTGAAGGGGTGGGTGGTCAGCCTGTCAGTGCTCTGACCATGCGCCGCACACTGCATCAAATTGGTCTGCATTGCTGTCGTCCCAGAAGGAAGTCTCTTCTAAAGATGATGCACCAGAAAGTCCGCAAACAGTTTGCTGAAGACAAGCAGACTAAGGACATGGATTACTGGAACCATGTCCTATGGTCTGATGAGAGCAAGATAAACTTATTTGGTTCAGATGGTGTCAAACATGTGTGGCGGCAACCAGGTGAGGAGTACAAAGACAAGTGTGTCTTGCCTACAGTCAAGCGTGGTGGTGGGGATGTCATGGTCTGGGGCTGCATGAGTGCTGCCGGGACTGGGAAGCTGCAGTTCATTGAGGGAACCATGAATGTCAACATGTACTGTGACATACTGAAGCAGAGCATGATCCCCTCTCTTCGGAGACTGGGCCGCAAGGAAGTATTCCAACATAACGACACCAAACACACCTCCAAAATGACCACTGACTTGCTAAACAAGGTGAGGGTAAAGGTGATGGACTGGCCAAGGCTGTCTCCAGACCTAACCCTACTGAGCATCTGTGGTGCAGAAAGTGATGCCAAATCTAACAGAACCCAGGGTAGCAGTAAAAACTCGAAAGGGGTGTAAACGCTTCCCTGCTTTATTCAAAAAGAGTTTATGGAAGGTACGAAAATTCTTGTGCGACAGAATAAAAATGTGATATAATGGGGTTTATTTACTAAAACTGGAGAGTGCAAAATCTGGTGCAGCTCTGCATGGGAGCCAATCAGCTTCTACTTTCAGCTTGTTCTGCTAAGCTTTGACAAAAAAACTTTGGAAGCTTTGGAAGGTTTCTCTGCAGAGCTCCACCAGATTCAGTGTGCACCAGTTGTAGTAAATTATCCCCAATGTGTTGTAATGTATTTGTATTGTATTTTTGATTGACGTGTTTATTCCATTGGATAATATCGGATGAACTGTCGTGATCGGCTCCCGAAAGCTGCATACTAATGATCAGATTATCGTACGATCGCTTCGAAAGCGGTATTTTTCATACAATTTTCTGATCGTGTGTATAGTCAGAAGACTAAATATTTAAATTCAGAAACTAATAGTGGGCAGAATGGCAGGCTATATGGAGTGAAAGTAGGAGAGACAGACACCACCCATATTATAAATAGATCTTTAATCTCCATTATATTCAGCTTCCTGATAATAATAAGAGCATCCAAAGTTATAGGTTTATGTTTATAAATAGCTTAGATTTATATAGCTTCTGTATTATATATAATCATTCTTTGCTAGATTAGTAGTGAGTTGCTGACAGTAAATGCCCGGGTTGTATAGAGGTCAGCAGAGTATTAATGTAGTACTTTGCTGCTTGTAATTTTTATTTGAAAATTTTGATACACATTTGAAGCAGTCGTTCAGGATTTCCATTTTGTCAAGTAATGGCAGAGCCTAACCCAGGGCATATTGGAGGAAATGTGGCAGAAATCCAATAAAGGTTCCACTTTATTTGTTTAAACCACAGAGAGACTATAAATCTTGGCATGTAGCACTCTGCATTGAAGTCATTGATATATTATGGCTTCACTGTCCGAAGGTAGTGAGATTTAGTTTGCTGAAATGTAGGCTGCCACTTCACATGAGGATTATTAAATACTAATGTAATGGCGTCAAATGTTTAACTGCTTCCATGTTTGGAAAGCCATCATTTTTTCAAGAGTCGTATAGTAAAGTATATTCACAGCAGTTTAGAGAAACAGAAGAGTGTGATTATTTTTTATTACTTACTTTTACATTTGTGACCTTTCCAAATGATAAGGCTATATGATTTTCAAAGTATGTTTTATCTGGACTTTCTGGACTTTATAGAATGCTCTAGTCCCAGGCAGACAGAGCTGGATAAGGTAACACACTTCTCCCATAGCATACTGGACACAAAGCACTGGGTAATTTATAGCTACTTTGTAGGTAATCCATTCTCTTTAATTTGGTTCTGAAGGCTGTGTAAATAGTGTTAATAAAGATGCTAATACCCTGATCATTTATTGACTGCAATTTAAAGATCACCTTTTAACACTAAAAGTCTAATTCCTTCAGATATCATGCTTAACATAGATGACAATCGTAATGTGCATATTCATTTCTTTGTAAAATTAGCTTACCCCTGTGTTCTGGTATCCACTACTTTCTGGGTCATTTTAAAAAATACATTCAAAGCTTTTCTTCCTTTTTTCTGTTTCCTTCTGGCAACGCCATCTGGAATTGTGGTTCACTGAGCTAATAAGAAACTATAAGTACCATGAATCATTGCATTGGTGCCAGCATTGTTTAACGATCAGTGAAGTCACCGACCTCGTTAGCTTACATGGCAGGGAATCCCCAGCTATGTACTGTAAGTGAATGGGGCCAGTGACTTCAATGGTTGCTAAGGATGCCAGGGGTGCCTGCACCGCCGAGTCCTTAACAATAACAACCAGTGACATCAACGACCCCATTCACTTACATGGCCATGGAATCCCCATTCATGTAAGTAGATTCCATGGCATTGATGGTGGACTTCTTTGGTGCACGCATTAAAGAGGATGTAGTTATTGGCGCACATATGGGCACTTACCCATGTACAGAGGGATAAGGGGAATTAACTGTAAGAAAAACATATGTTGATCAAAGGAAAATGGTGTCATAAGGCTCTTGTGCTAGAGTCCATGTAACAAATGAATCCTTAGATCCAAAGACAGCTCACTGAGGCAGATCCGTGGAAAAGCAAGAAGCAGCTCTACAGGGGATACAAGAAGAGTAGGACTACTTTGCTTGTGAGTAGTATTTTATATTTGAAATAAATATCTACATTACAGCTGCACTTTAGGTACCTTCACACTGGGGCAGGGAGGTGGTAGCGGTTAAGCACTGCTACTTTCATCTGAGCTTTTCTGCTGTTATAGTCATCAACCGGCTACATGCTCAGGGGTGGGTACTTAGGGGGGCAGGGCTGCAGATCATGGCCTCGAGAAGAGGGAGAGAACGAACAGCAGTGTGTAACGAGAATGCTGGCATCAGGACTGAGGACTAAATAGGGACAGAGCCTGAGAATCTGTGTGGAGTTTGAATTTCTGAAAAGTAGAATTTGCAATTTTAGTGCAGGTGAGTCAGATATAGGGAAACTTTTTCTTAATACTGTACATTGCTTTTTAGGGTTAAAGTGGTTCTAAAGGCTCAAGGTTTTTCATACATTCTATTCTAACCTCCTCTTTGCAGCATCCCCCCAATACTCACTAGAGCCCCATCTCGATCCAACGATGTGCATGAGAGACTTGGCTCTCTGGGGACTCTCCCTCCTCATTGGCTGAGACCGCAATCACAGCCAGTGAGCCAATGAGGAAAGAGAGGGTTGGGGCCAAGCCGCGGCTCTCTGTGTGAATGGACACGCAGAGACGCTGCTCAGTAACAAGCCTGCTTGGGTGCCCCCATTGCAAGTTGTTTGCTCTGGGGGCACTCAGCAGGAGGGAGGGGCCAAGAGCACTGGCGGGGGACCTGAGGAAAGGAGGATTGGGGCTGCTCTGTGCAAAACCATTACACAGAGCAGGTGAGTATGACATGATGTTTGTTGTTGTTGGTTTTTTTTAAGAAAGTCTTTAGTATCACTTTAAGGGCCCTTTTTTCATAAAAAATAAAATGTTTTTTAAAGGTGAACTAACCCTTTAGCTACCATAAGTGCACCAACACTATTCCACACCACCTGGCATAGCATTTGCTGTGTGGTGCCCATATAGAGGAGATGTCTAAATTTGCTAGTACTGGGTTTAAATTTGCATAGTGCAAAAGTATTCCTGGTTAGATAAATTCATCGTTATATGGAAAAAGAATGTGTTTGAAAGAATTATTACTCTGATTTAGGAGCTAGAGTGATATATAGTAATTGATAAAGTTTGTGAACCTTCTGGAATATTCTTATTTTCTGCATTGATGGCCACTAAAATATCATCTTATCAGGATGTCAACAATTTCTGCTTTCATGTTTCTCTCTGAAAAAGTTTCAGTTCCGTAGATTTATGAACATAGATGTTATCGAGTGCATTGGAAAGAGATTCCCGTAGATTAGCTGTCATTCTAGGGTTTTTTATCCCCATTTGAGGCTTGTACAGAGTACCAGGGGCATTGCTAGATCTACAAAAGATCCAAGGTTAGAGCCCATAGCAGCAAAGTAAAGAAAGTCATAAGCTTAGGTGGGCATACACATGTATATAATATACATGTGTGTGTGTATACATATAAAATTTTGTTACATATCGGATTATCGGAGTGCGGATTCCCCCTGATATCAGGGTCCCCAAGAGTCCCCCCCACTTATATCAGGGTCCCCAGAGCCCCACTTATTACATCAGGCTCCCCAGAGACCCCCCTTACATCAGGGTCTCCAGAGAGCTCCAGGGCTCAGGATTTGGCTACATAAAGAATGCAGGGTTCAGCTGTGTCCATCTATGCAGCCTCACTATGCTCAGCAATGCAGCCTCACTGTGCCCATGAATGCAGCCTCACTATGCCCATCAAATTTAGCTTTACAGTGCCAATAAATGCGGTCTCACTGTGCCCATGAATGCAGCCTCACTGTGCCCATGAATGCAGCCTCACTGTGCCCATCAATGCAGCCTCACTGTGCTCATGAATGCAGCCCCACTGTCCATGAATGCAGCTTCACTGTGCCCATGAATGCAGCCTCACTGCCCATAAACTCAGCCTCATTGTGCACATGAATGCAGCCTCACTGCCCATGAATACAGCTTCACTGTGCCCATGGATTCAGCCTTACTGTCCATGAATGTGGCTTCATTGTGTCCATGAATGCAGCCTCACTGTGCCCATGAATGCAGCTTCACTGTGCCCATGAATGCTGCTTCACTGTGCCCAAGAATGCACCCTCACTCTCCATAAATGCAGCCTCACTGTGTACATGAATGCAGCCTCACTGTGCCCATCAATGCAGCCTCACTGCCCATGAATGCAGTCTCTCTGACCATCAATGCAGCCTCACTGTGCCCATGAATGCAGCCTCAAGGTGCCCCCATGAATGCAGTCTCAGCCCATCAATGCAGCCTCAGCCCATGACTGTAGCCTTACTACCCCCATGAATGCAGCCTCACTGCCCCCATGAATACAGCCTCACTGCCCCAAGAATACAGCCTCATTGCCTCATGAATGCAGCCTCACTGCCCCATGAATGCAGCCTCAGCCATCAATAGACACTCACCATAATGCCTGGACTCCACCCCCAGCTCTTCTGCTGTCTCCTCACGCATCACCAACTTACTAACTGACATATCGGCCTGGATGTCACATCACTTCCTCAAACTCAACCTATCCAAAACAGAATTTATGATCTTTCCTCCCCCACGTGTCACTTTCCCTGATTTCTCTGTCAAAATCATTGGCTCAACTATCAACCATCCCTCCCACCCCAAAGTCCTAAGTGTAATCCTGGACTCCGAACTAACCTTTTGGCCCCACATCCAATCGCTATCCAAAATTTGCCACCTCAACCTCCGCAACCTCTCCAAGATTCGCCCCTTCCTAACCAATGACACCACAAAGCTTCTAATCCACTCCCTGGTCATCTCTCGCTTTGACTAATGCAACTCCCTCCTCACTGGCTTATGTCTAAATAGGCTATCCCCACTTCAGTCCATTATAAATGCTGCTGCCAGGCTCATCCACCTTAAAAAACGCTCTGCGTCTGCTACACCCCTATGTCAATCCCTCCATTGGCTGCCACTCAACCAACAAATTAAATTCAAGATAATAACAATAACTTATAAAGCCATCCACTATTTGGCCTCCAGCTACATCACTAACCTGATCTCAAAATACCAATCTCTTCACCCCTCCCAAGACCTACTGCTCTCTAGCTCCCTTTTCACCTCATCCCATGCGTGCCTCCAAGACTTCTCCAGAGCCTCTCCCATCCTCTGGAATGCTCTACCTCAATCTGTCTGACTTTCTCCTACTTTGTCCACATTCAGACGATCCCTGAAAACTCACCTCTTCAGAGAAGGCTATCTAGCTCTCACTTAACAACTGTAAATGTATCTTCTCCATCAGCACATCCCCAACAGTTATTACCTCTTGTATCTCTTGACCTTCCCTCTTAGATTGTAAGCTCTAACGAGCAGGGCCCTCTGATTCTTACTGTATTTAAGTGTATTGTATTTGTACTGTCTACCCTCAAGTTGTAAAGCACTGCGTAAACTGTTGGCACTATATAAATCCTGTATAATACTAATAGCACCCACACAGCGCTCCCCTCCCTCTCTCCTCCTCATGTGTGACACACACAGCAGGCATCTCCCGCTGTGTGTCCTGGATCTGGGTCTGTGTTTGGCGGCGCTGTAAGAAGGTCCCTCCTCCTACACCGATTACAATGATCAACTTTTATTAATTTAAAACTTTATCCGAAAAGGAAGAAAACTGTTGCTGTTTAACGACTTTAGCTCCGGAATGTTTACCCCCCTTTATGACCATGCCATTTTTTGCTATACAGCACTGCTTTACTTTAACTGACAATTGCACGGTCGCGCAATGCTGTACCAAAACAAAATTGATGTTTTTTCCCCACAAATAGAGCTTTTTTTTGGTGGTATTTACTTTCTGATATAAAACCTATTCAATAAAAAAAAATGTAAAAAATCAAATGTCTTTATCAATTTAGGCCAATATGTATTCTGCTACATATTTTTGATAAAAAAACTTCAGTAAGCATATATTGATTGGCTTGCGCCAAAGTTATAGCGTCTACAAACTATGGGATATTTTTATGGAATTTTTTCTGACTGCGACATTGCGGCGGACGCATCTGACACTAAGTGACACCAATATAGCAATCAGTGCTAAAAAATATGCACTGTCACTGTACTAATTACACTGGCAAGGAAGGGGCTACTATCAGGGGCGATCAAAGGGTTAAATGTGTTCCTAGGGCGTGCTTTGTAACTGTGTGGGGGGTGCTTTAACTGAGGCCTAAACTTGAGGACTGAAATATGTTGGCTTGTCAACTTCTATTGTTCACCTGTGATGCGTTTAAGGGTTCTTTGTGTTACAGAACAGCCTGGGCAAAGTCATTGTGTTACACTGTTTGGACATCACACTGAGGCACAACATCAATTTTTGATCCAGCATCTCCTGCCTAAAGCTTTCAAAATGTTAAGATATGGACATATTTATGTAGCAGTACCCCCATAGGAGCCGCTGATTAGGACGTGTCCTTTGTTCTTTGCCTCATCCTTTTCCAAAAACCTCAGCCCCTCTAACACATCAGGTTGAGTGTAAAAACATACAATTATTACAGAAAATCACTGAAAGAAAATCACTTATTACTCAGTAGTAGATCTATATCAAACAAAACCGGCATCAAACCAGGTAGTAAAGAAAAAACTTACTATATTGTCACTTAATATGTTTGATAATTAGGCAAGCATAATATTGGATTGCCAATAGTAATAACACAGTTTAGCATACAAAGTGTTTAACAGTAGGGAGCAGGCATAAGATGACATTTATTGTCCAAATCGGCATAAACAGTAGTAAGGCCACCTCAAATGCAGCAGTGAGCAGTAGGAAAGTTTAAGCTACTAAGTACTGGAACTATATTGCAAGAGTGCATTTATGGTGGAGCTACTAGTCCAAGACCAACTGGGTACTGCACTGGCCAATAGAAAAGGAGGAAGGTAGAGGGAGGGGTACAAAGGGGGCTTGCAGAATAATTATTATGGGAGGAGTAGTCCTTTGAGATGTTCTTCTGCTGGCTATCATTGGGGCTCTTTAAGAGCCTTAGTGGACTTAACGACAGTCCCATTTAACTTGCATGCAGTGTAGGTACAGTATAGTCTTGACAAAGATACTAGGTAGATATGGTTCAGATGCAGTAAAGGTTTGCTATAATGCAGTATAGGGTTGGTATAGGTGCAGTCTAGGTTTGGGATAAGTACGGTATAGAGTGCATTATGGGTGCAGTATACATTTGGTACACTTGGTGTCCTGACGTATCAGCAATGGGTGAACAGCCCTCTCCCCAGGATGCTGTGGTGACCTGTTGCTGTAGAAGGGGGCCCTCTGTCTTTCCCCAAAGGCCTTTGGTGATCAGCAGTGGGAAGCGGGAGGTAAGTGGATGCTCCAGTTTCCCTGTGGCAGCAGTGCAGAGACTGTGATATGGGCAATGCTGCACTGCCCCTGGTTGTCCTCACTCCCAGTCTCAGGCTCAGATCTTCACTAGTATGGTTTCCCGCTGGCAGACAAATGTTCAGACAGAGGTGTTGTCTCTCAAACTCCTTCGCTGCCAAGAGGAAGAACTTTCCTGGGCAGTTTAATAAAAATTATATTTCCATTCCTCCTATTGCAGAGTGCCTATTGGGATCTGTATGTGTAAAGTGCACTTGCTCTAGAACTGAGGGGAAGCTCTGAAATTAGAGGCAGCTCTGCTGGTTTCTATCATCCAATCATGTACAAACAAAAATATTGTTTTTTATTTTCCTTGCATGTGATTGGGTATTCTTTGCAAGTTTATCTCATTTACTAAGCCCTGGAGCAAGTGCACGTGCTGTGCACAGTATATTTGCCTTTAGTACATCAACCCCAATGTCTCCTTCATATTGTAGTCCAGCATTTAAATGATGTCAAATCTGATCAATATTCTATTCATATGTTACAATACTAGCTCATGATCGATAATTATAATGATTCTCTTCTATGTTTCTA
Source organism: Glandirana rugosa (assembly GCA_018402905.1). NCBI lineage: Eukaryota > Metazoa > Chordata > Amphibia > Anura > Ranidae > Glandirana > Glandirana rugosa. Next base: position 2,252,184 of record BLSH010009475.1, on the reverse strand, counting down.
TAAATGCATCTAACACCTCATATAAATAAATGGTTTAGTAGGAGACAGCAATATACTGTAATTATAGCCTTTTGATGATATGCAAGTTGTTTTAGAACGAATTGTGCAATAATTCACAGGTTGTGAGTGTGAGAATGCTGTTTGAAAATTTGTACATGTGCTAATTTTAAAATAATATTAGTTGTTCCAGAAGCAGTTAGGGTTCATTCAGATATGTTTTTTCATGATACTGCATTTAGAGTGGTATCCATGTTGGATATTAGAGCACTTTATTGTTAGTGCTAAAGTGCATGTGGTGGTGCACCCTCAAATCCTTCATGCAGCACTTTTGACCCACATAGGAGCAATAAAAAGTATCTTTGTATGGATTCCTTGAAGGCATCAAAACCACACTTTAAAAACTGGTGGACTTTTTGGACAAGACCTTATGCTGGGCATTGAAATATGATTGAAATAGGTTTTTGTCTTTGGATTCTCACAATTGTTAGAAGTAGTCTGCAATATTTTTTAGGACTAAGGATGAGGTTAGGGTTTGTTGCTACTATAGGTTTACGTGAGGACTCACCTGGGAGATTTTTTTTATAAACCATGATGCACCGTATGGCCATAAAGGTTGGATGGTGATACTGGAATGTTGAGTTAATGTTGGGCATCATGTTTGTATTTATGTTGTTGTCAATAGATTACTGCAGTGTTGCAAACGTCCCACGACTTTTTTTTACTGTCAAAGTGTAAAAAAATGACTGACAGAGCACATTTGCATTGTCTATGCATTAAAGTGAAAACTCTTCTTTGCTGCAGCTGCCCCCAGAGCCCCCCTCTTCTTACATGAGCCCATCTGTTCCAGGGATGTGCACGAGCCCAGAAGTTTCAGCCACTGTCTCTGTCCTCATTGGATAGATTGATAGCAGCGGGAGCCATTGGCTCCCACTGCTGTCAATCAAATCCAGTGGCACGGGAGCGGGGGTAGGCCGAGTCCTGCTGTCTGTGTCAATGGACCCAGCAGCGAGACTCAGGAGCACGCCCGCACAGGTGCCCAAATGGAAAGCGGCTCTGTGTGGGGGAACCTTTACAGTCACTTTAAAACAAAAATTATTAAAAGCCAAGTTCATCTTTATTTCTGCAAGAAAAAAAATGTACATTTATCATTTTCTTCACAGGAACCTGCAGAGCATTGTACCCGCAATCAGTGGATAGGCTCCTGTAGACACTGCCTACAGCTCTGTGCCCTTACTTCTTTGGGCTGTCAGTTTCAGAGCCATAGGAAGTGTGAATTGACTATGAGCATGCCGAACAGCACTCTCCTAGTCCATTGAGTACTACAAGCCGTCTGCTGCAGTGGAAGACATGACTTGTAGTTTCTTCATTCACAGAGCCCCACACAGCTGCGCCAGTTTTAAATGTGAGAGTAGCTGTGGGAGAGACGATCCCCCACCACCTGTTGTCAAGGGGGGGCTCTGGTGATGGGAGGCAGGTGATTAGGAGCATATGACATGTTACTCTCTAAATACAGGTGTAATATGTAACATTTTTCTCAGACTGCATTCACACCTGGGTGTTTTGAATCGCAGGCGTATTTGTAAACGTTTGAAAAATTGCACAGCCACATTTCAGATGGCATTCATTTGCATTTGTCCCCCAAAAATCTATCTGCAATCGTGGCAAACTGCATAGTGTGAAGCTTGTCGCCCAAAAGAAGCTCCTGAACTTGCAGGCGTGATTTATCGCAGAACCACACTGCGTTTTTAGATGCCATTCAAATGAATGCCATCTGAAATGTGCATTGTGCGATTTATCATTCACACCTGGGCATTTTCAAATTGCGGGCAGATTCGCGGCAAACCTGCCCAAGATTTAAAACACCCAGGTGTGAATGCAGCCTTAACATGAACTTAGGTTTTATAAATAATAGGGGTATTTACACTAGCCACCAATGCAATTTTGACTGATTACCAATGTAACGACAGTGATCAGAAACCAAAAGAAACCCTGCACTGGCACCAAAAGGAGATTTGAGAGTGCCATACTGGTTTTAAATTTCATCTCTTATTGTAATGTCAGTGATCACCAATGCTCCCGATGAAATTGCATATAGTTTGAGTACCCCGGTCACATTGTTCATCAGCAAAAATCCCTCTGTTTAGACTTGTTTAAACTTGTGGATATCTCTGCCACTCCTCTGAAAAAGTGATCCATGGTGATTCTCCTTTCAAATGCATTTGACAGACAGTTGAAAAGTAATATGCTGCCACATCACTGCAAGTTTTAATCTTTGAAATCCTGCAGCAACGCTCTGCAACTGAGTGCATTGCAGTTGAGGATTGGCTGATTATGTTAAATAGATTGCATTTGGTGGTGGTACTGACCATGAAACTCAATATGGGGTATAGTTTACACTAACATGAGGGCGGAGAACTAGTGCAGAGGGAAAGTTCACTATACTTTAATTGAGATTCAGGTTCCTGCACACAGATAGCTGAGCTTGTTCAGTGAAATTGCAGATGAATTTCTTCTGTCCAAGCAGCCCAGGTGCAGTAAAAAGTCTGTCATTGCCATGAAGTCTAGTCTGAAGCATACTGGATAAGGCATCCAGGTAGAAAACAGGGGAACTGGAGGTGTCATAGGCAGATGAAGCAAACCTGGAACAGTGGCTGGAGGCAAGTGGCACCCGAGGTAAGTAGCAGCTAACAGGTAGAGTAGAAGCAAAAAGCTTGGTCAGGTACCGGGTTTGGATGTCAGAATGGAAACATAGCCACGAGGGTGAGTCAGAGTCATACACGTTGAGCAGAAGAAGCAAGTCCATTAAGCAAGCTGGAGTTAGTAAAGAGCAAGCTGAGTCTCTAAAGGAGAATCCACAAAGGGTTCACTGGAACAAACGTACTGGAGAGCTGAAAATCAACCAGAAATCTCTGAGGGCCCTTATAAAGGCCGTTTGGTACTAGTCCTGGATGCGAACAAGCACCAGCACATCCACTATGCATCCTCTCGCATTTCTGCAAAAACAAAAGAGGCCATGTAAAATACTGTCAAGAATGCCAGATCTTCACCTCAGTACATATGTGTCTCTATTGCAGACCGATCCTAACAAACTCTGTACTCATGTTTATGATAGCAACTTAGAAGTCAAATAAGGCATACAGCATCATACAGCCATTCATGTCAATGACAGGCTGCACACTCCGCCTAGGCTACCCGGAATGAGGAAATTCAGCTGCAGTTACACTGACTGGGCTCAGGCAGTCTGTGTGCAAAAACCCAGGCACCTTTCTACAGAGTGAAAAACAGATGAACAGCAGAATGGCACCAGAGGACATGATCCCTTTTTCAGTCCATTCATATTGTATTGTGACACCAGCAATGTTTATGTTAAAGATAAAGCAATCAGAGGGAGGGAGACAAGGGCAGAACACACAGAGATCATGCATTATTTTCTCCCTGTCAGAAAGTTTCTGTAAGAAACAAGACTTCTGCTGGCAGAAGTGCATGAAGTCTGTGTTCCATCTGTCCTGTGTTTTCCGTTTGTCTAACCAAAAGCTTTGCTGGTGTCACAATACAGAATGAATGGATTGAAATAAGTATCTCGTTCTCTGGTGCCCTTCTGCTAACAATCTATTTCCCACACTGTAGAAAGGAGCCTTATCTCTCAATGCTGGCAGAAGCTGCTTGTGTTCAACTTGTGAAGTGATTATAAACGAATCACATGGATCATTGCAGGGGCTGAGAAATCTTCTGCCTCTTAAAGTCCATCTCCCATTGCAGGCTGTGTCCTCCCCTCTCTCTCCCGCCCACTCCAGCTGCAGCCACCTCCTCCTTTTAGAACTTAGAAGTCAAATAAGGTGAGCTGGGAAAGAGGGCAGGTACAGTGCCATTCTCATTGGCTGAGGAGGCAGTGTGGAGATGGAGCAGCTGCAGGCTTGGCATTTTTTCGAACACCATGGGGTTGATTTACTAACACTGGAGAGTGCAAAATCTGGTGCAGCTGCACATGGTAGCCAATCAGCTTCTAACTTCAGCTTGTTCAATCAAGCTTTGACAACAAATCATGGCAGCTGATTGGTTTCTTTGCAGAGCTGCACCAGATTTTGCACGTTTCAGCTTTAGTAAATCAACCCCCATATATCCATAAGGGACATTCATGAACAAATACAAAAATCACAGATTTTTATAAACTGTCCATGAATTTACGGAAGTTTGGAAATACTGGTATACGGATAATCTCACTGTGTGGCATCCAAATGATATGTAGGCAACTTCTGCACACCAAAAAGCTAACAGTCATCTTGGCTGTGGAGGAAATATTTAGATCTGAAACTAAAGCCCCACACTAAAATGCATGAGTCCCAAAATAAGTTTACTTAAAAAACAAAATAGAAAGAATACAAAAGCCAACACATTTTGGGGGCCAGACATTTCCCCCTTCATTAGGGCTATAGCATGGTATATGTTCTAGAAAACAATAGTTCATCAGAAGACTAATAACAGAAACATGTATAAAAATGTAATAAAAATGCTAAACAATATTTCAGAACCTCTGTTAGAATGGAATCTAAGGTTGTAACGAATTGAGTGGCATAGTAATACTGCATATTAACAATATGTATTAATGATAATAATCATGTTGGTACAGATATTGGTAATATGCTGTAGAGGGAAGAAAGAAGGCAGACCCAGGTTGTGCAGTAACCGCTGTTACATAGCAGAAGTATACTCTCATTTGACAGTATTCCAGAGCTAGAGTGAGTGGAATCGGGGAGGGGGCATAGGGGAAATAATGGGCAGAACATGGATAGAAAGGAGTGGGAAAGGGGGAAGGGGGATGGTACACAAGGGCAGGCAGAAGAAATACGGGGAAAGAGGATAGGGTGGAGAAGGGGAATGAGGACTATGATGTGGAGTAAAAGAGAATGCAAGGCAAATAAATGGAACTTTGGACCATTGGTCCTAAAAGGTTTCTATGGCTTAATTCAACTTGACTCAGTTTATAATCATAGTACAAGTATACTGTATGTGTATTAATTGTATGTATACAGTATTAACCATTATTTTTGGTATCATTTTTAAACAGAATTTTTTTTGTTGTTGTTGTTCTATGATGAAATACTGTTTTCTAACCCATATGCCAACTCTCAACGTTGACTTTTGTACTCACTTTGTTTGCAATAAACTTAATCTTGGACTCGAACATTTCGATGTGGGGCTTCAATTCTATGACCCAATATTTTAACTATGACTAGTTGGCTTAGAAGGTCCAAAAAGGGGGCTCTTGGATAAACCAGCTAATGGCCAATACACACGATCTGAAAATCGGATGAAAAATGCCGCTTTCAAAGTGATCATACAATAATCGGATCATTAGTACACAGCTTTAGAGAGACAATCATCTGATATTATCGGATCAGACAAGCATAAACATTTTTCGTATGATACCAGATCGTACAATTTTCGCTTAATCAGTACAGTTGTTGTCTGAAAATACATTACAAATACGCTACAACACATTAGATCACTTTCAATTTTTTATTCTGTCGTACAAGAAATTTCATAACTTTAGTAACCTCTCCATTTTCGATATGCGACTAGCATGCAAAAACAAGCGGTTATCTGCCATCCAATTTTTGTATCATGTGCATGAGCCATTATTGACTTTATTATAAAACGGCACCATGAGCACTCTCACACCGAGCACCCCTACCTCTGAAGAACCATGAAAATAATGGCGAAACAAGTTGGGTATGGGCTTTAATAACCAGAATTTCAGTTAGAGTAAACAATGAGAGCTGCATATAAAAATATTAACAAATAATAGAAGGAGAGAAAGAGAGATAGAAATGTATAAGATAAAAGACAAGAGACCACAAAGATAGTATGATATATGGATGAGAAACTGCAAAAGATAGTGAGACATATGGCAATGATTAAAGTTTTCCTCTGAATTGTTGTGGGTGCAAAAATGTAAACATGGAAATAGAGGAAATAATGTTTTTGATAGATGGCTAATATTAATGGTATTTTATAAACTCTTATTGGACTGGCATGCGAATAGTAATATATGACATATCCATTATGCTATATAAAGGAATTGAAACCCCATATTTAGAATGAGAGATTTATAAAAGAGTTATAAAAGTAAATTATCCTGAAAGATAAAACAATACACATATCCCACAGTCCAATATTTTTTAGAGACCCTGTCACCAGTTAAAGCTTTTTTTTCCATTTAAATTCTTGTATTAAAATGCGCTGTATAATATATACATGTGTTCCATTGTTTTATATTTCAGCCTAAGTATTGAAGTGTTACAGAAAATTATATTGAACCTAGAATGCATATGTGCATATATAGGAAATAATATCTAAATAAAGTCTAACAGTCCCAAGACCCCGTGCTTGTCTCATAAATGAAACTTCTACATTGGACATTTGGACACATATAATTTTTGGAATTTTTGTAAAAATCGGAAAGGAAAAATGGTCTATGCAACATAGAGAAAAATAGCAAACTCTGCATTGTTCCTAATTAAGCCTCATATATAAAAAAACTGTTGTAAAACTACCCCTTGTTAGTAAGATTTAACATACTGTACTGTCTAAAAAATGTTATACCCCTCAATCCACAATATTCAATGGTATAAATAAACATACATTCATAAATTTATACGGTAGAGTGCAAATTTATATACAGTGTATACATATTTGTATACAGTGTGTGTGTGTTTTTACTTTTTTATTGATTTTTGATGATCTTTTGATTATTGTCTATTGGGGGATGTAATAATTTTTGGAAAGCACTTTAATTCTGGGTGTTAAAACATAGACAACAATTTTTTTCAATCAAAACTGTTTTATTGACAAAGATAGTAAGTGACTGTACAATACAATAAAAAGGTATGCAGATCCATCAGAATACAGTCATTGTACATAATGTATACATATGTAAAAAGAGAAATAAAAGGCAGTCACCTGTTATTTAGCACATACAGTCAGGTCCATAAATATTGGGATATCGACACAATTCTAATGTTTTTGGCTCTATACACCACCACAATGGATTTGAAATGAAACAAACAAGATGTGCTTTAACTGCAGACTTTCAACTTTAATTTGAGGGTATTTACATCCAAATCAGGTGAACGGTGTAAGAATTACAACAGTTTGTATATGTGCCTCCTACTTTTTAAGGGACCAAAAGTAATGGGACAGATTGATAATCATAAATCAAACTTTCACTTTGCATAACATCCACTTCTTTCCCTTAAAAAACTCTTTGGTTGCTTTCGCAGTATGCTTTGGGTCATTGTCCATCTGCACTGTCAAGCGCCGTCCAATGAGTTCTGAAGCATTTGGCTGAATATGAGCAGATAATATTGCCCGAAACACTTCAGAATTCATCCTACTGCTTTTGTCAGCAGTCACATCATCAATAAATACAAGAGAACCAGTTCCATTGGCAGCCATACATGCCCACGCCATGACACTACCACCACCATGCTTCACTGATGAGGTGGTATGCTTTGGATCATGAACAGTTCTTTTCCTTCTCCATACTCTTCTCTTCCCATTACTCTGGTACAAGTTGATCTTGGTCTCATCTGTCCATAGGATGTTGTTCCAGAACTGTGAAGGCTTTTTTAGATGTTGTTTGGCAAACTCTAATCTGGCCTTCCTGTTTTTGAGGCTCACCAATAGTTTACATCTTGTGGTGAACCCTCTGTATTCCCTCTGGTGAAGTCTTCCCTTGATTGTTGACTTTGACACACATACACCTACCTCCTGGAGAGTGTTCTTGATCTGACTAACTGTTGTGGAGTGTGTTTTCTTCACCAGGGAAGGAATTCTTCGGTCATCCACCACAGTTGTTTTCCATGGTCTTCTGGGTCTTCTGGTGTTGCTGAGCTCACCGGGGCGTTCTTTTTTTTTAAGGATGTTCCAAACAGTTGATTTGGCCACACCTAATGTTTTTGCTTTCTCTCTGATGGGTCTGTTTTGTTTTTTCAGCCTAATGATGGCTTGTTTCACTGATAGTGACAGCTCTTTGGATCTCATATTGAGAGTTGACAGCAACAGATTCCAAATGCAAATAGCACACTTGAGATGTACTCTGGACCTTTTATCTGCTCCTTGTAAATGGGATAATGAGGGATTAACACACACCTGGCCATGGAACAGCTGAGCAGCCAATTGTCCCATTATTTTTGGTCCCTTAAAAAGTGGGAGGCACATATGCAAACTGTTGTAATTCCTACACCGTTCACCTGAATTGGATGTAAATACCCTCAAATTAAAGCTGAAAGTCTGCAGTTAAAGCACATCGTGTTTGTTTCATTTCAAATCCATTGTGGTGGTGTATAGAGCCAAAAAGATTAGAATTGTGTAGATGTCCCAATATTTATGGACCTGACTGTATATTTATATATATTTATGAGTTAGCAATTTTTTGCACTTTTTTACATTTTTAAGCAGCACCACACCACTTATTAGTTAAACCATACCATGCCTACCATTTCCGAGAGTAAGTCGACAATGTTACTCGCTCCCCGAATGCCAAAAATGGATGTCAATAGAAATAAATCTCCCGCAGCCCAGCTGCACAAGGGATATCTATTACTATTCTCCCGGCGCAAACATACTAAAAATTCGGCCCACTGGAAACGATAGAGAGCATCTGCCAAACCAACGTTTCTAAGAAACCGTCTACGAGAGATAGCAAAGGTCACCCGGCTTAAAAATCATACAAACGCGGCCCTCTTATCATTATCTATAGGGAACACGTCGACCCGACGCCCTCTAAATAAAGATAACTGTAGGTAAAAACCGTAAGCCCCTCGCTCATTGTAACAGCTGAATGAGAGCCTTTACCATCCGTACCATACCAAATTGATTATTCACCACACCACGACGAATTTTTACATTTTTTCACGTTTTTTAACGATTGAGTATTTATATATATTTATATGTCAGTCCAGGTATTTATAACCCTGTAGATGTGTTAAGATTAGAAAAACCGAGATATGTGGTGGTGTTACCTAAACTTTACTTTGTTTGTGCTACACG